>MU762741.1:33262-49409 GCA_026770625.1 Nicotiana glauca
AAAAATTTTGACTGAAAATAATCATTTAACTAATCAAAACTGAGTTAACACCTAATCAATTATACTAATGGTTGACTAACTAAACTAAACAAAACAAAACAGGCTAAACAAACAAGAATAAAAATTAAAACTAAGAACTAATAGAAACATGTATCACCAAACATCTAGTCGACAGAATTATATCACAAACAAATTACTAATTAAACATTCAGAAATTAGAACCATGCTTAACATGACAAACTAAATCAAATACTAAAAAAACGAAATAATGACTTACTGATTAATCCGAACTTAAATGATTTCTGGAACAAATTTTAATTAATAGTATGGGTTTATCTTTGTCAAGATTGATTCATAATATTCATCAAAATCATTCGAGAATGAAACTCTTAAGCGGCGGACACACTTGAAAACCCTAGATTTGAGATTCGTTGAGCTTCAGTGAGATTCGAAGGGTTTTGACCAAAGATTCGAGATGAGGAAAGGCCGGAGACTATCTGGTACCAATTTGGGATCATTTGGATGATTTTGTGTTTTGAACCCGAATTTCGAACGCATATTCGAGGAGCCTGGGTTCGATTCGAGGAAAATTGCTAGTATGGTTGGAACGAGGAGAGTGAGGAGAGTGAGGGGTGTAAGTTTGGTGATGGTTTGCATCGGCGCCGCCACCCTCAGGCGGTGGGGTTTGGTGGCGGCTTGGATTAGGGTTTGAGAGGAGAGGTAGGGTGAGGAAGACGAGGAACTGGGGTGGGGGGACGTTCAGACACTCTTATAGTACGCCTACCCCGCCTCTGAGCCGTTTGATCAAAAGAACCTCGACGGTTCAGATCAACCCGGCTCTAAACGGCGTCGTTTAGGGGAAAGTGGGGACTTGGACCGGATCGAGTGGGTTTTGGGCTTGGACTGGGCGTGAATTTGAGCATGTATCACTTAGGCCTGGCGAATTGGGTACAAAATTGGCCCAAAATTGGTCTTTAATTAAAGCCACTCCCTTTTGATTGTTTTTCTTTTATTTTTTTATTTATTTTTTGTTTTCATTTTGTATTTTTTTATATTTTATAAAAATGCAAAAAATTAAAATGAAACCTAACTTATTTCCAAAATTAAGCTAATTGATTCCTAAAATTGTTTAAAATCTATTTCGTGATAATTTCAACAATTAACAATTAAGAATGCAAAAATGGACTATTTTTGTTATTTTCTTTATATTTTGTTCTAAAATAACTTAACCCCTAATTAATACTAAAAATATGAAATTAAATTCTAAATTCAAAAATGTATTTATTTTTATTTTTTATATGAATTAAAATGCAACTAATTAACAAAAAAATGCAACAAATATCAACAAAAATTGTAAAATAAAGAAAAATCATTTTGTTTGGATTTTAGGAATAATTTGCTTAGGAAAAAAATCACGTGCTCACAGACATGCATGATTTAGTAAAAATATGATGTAAATACATAATTTAAAATACTTTTCTTTTAGATGAACCAATGACTGCGACGCAGTTCAAGACATTGCAACCTTTTTTGCTCTGAAATTTTGAGGGTCCTCCTCAAAATTCTGCCCCAGTTTACTGGGCTGGTACTTCTGACGGCTGCGTGTGATGAAGTGTTGAGAATCAACTTCGGAATTTTGAGGGTCCTCCTCAAAATTCTGCCCCAGTTTCCAATGGCGGAGGAAATGAAAATTTTATTGAATTGTCACCGAACCTGTAGGGCTGCCTATGTATCCCTTCTTAAACAGGAATCAGGTCAGGCATAGTTCGAATTACATCACATAGGAAAGCATAAAGATTACACATACTAACGCTTGACTGCATCTGAATTGATTGGTTGCCAGACTTCTCCATCTATTTCTGCGAGTATGAGGGCTCCTCCTGTTAGAAACCGATGAACCATGTACGAACCTTGCCAGTTGGGAGAGAACTTTCCCTTGGCCTCATCTTGATGCAGAAAAATCTTCTTTAGTACAAGCTGCCCTGGTGTAAACTGCCTTGGCTTGACTCTTTTATTGAAGGTTCTGGACATTTTGTTCCGATAAAGATGCCCGTGGCAAACCGCATCCATTCTCTTTTTGTCTATAAGAGCTAGCTATTTGTAACGACCCTTCACCCATTCTGCATCGTCGAGTTCTACTTCTCGTATGATCCTCAAGGAAGAAATTTCTACTTCTGCAGGAATGACCACTTCTGTACCATAAAATAGCATATAGGGGGTTGCCCCGGTTGATGTGCAGACTGTGGTGCGGTACCTTAATAAAGAAAATGATAGATTTTCATGCCACCGCTTATGCTTCTCTATTATTTTCGTTAGTATCTTCTTGAAGTTCTTGTTGGCGTCCTCTACAACTCCGTTCATCTGAGGTCTGTAGGTTTTAGAATTATTGTGTTTGATCTTGAAGGTTTCACACATGGATTTCATCAGGTCACTATTGTGATTGGAACCATTATCAGTAATGATCGACTCTGGAATTCCGAACCGACAAATGATACGGTCACAAAATCTGCCACGGCTTTCTTAGTCACTGGTTTGTATGATGCTGCTTTAACCCATTTGGTGAAATATTCAATTGCTACCAAGATAAACTTGTGCCCATTTGATGTGGTAGGTTCGATTAGTCCGATAACATCCATTCCCCAAATAGCGAACGGCCATGGCGAACTTGTTGCATTAAGCTCATTAGGAGGCACCTTTATCATATCTACGTGTATCTGGCTCTTTCGGACGTACCGGATGCAGTCAATCTCCATAGTCATCCAAAAATAACCAGCTCGGAGTATTTTCTCGTCTAAGACAAAACCATTTATATGTGGACTGCAGGTCCCTGCATGAATTTCTTCTAATAGCCTAGATGCTTCCTTTGCTTCGACACACCTCAATAATCCCAAATCGGGAGTCCTCCTGTACAGGATTCCTCCGCTGTGAAAGAAATTGTTGGATAACCTTCAAAGTGTGCACTTCTGAGTAGCGTTTGCAAGTTCTGGATATTCACCCGTGGCTAAATATTCCTTGATATCGTAAAACCAAGGTTTTTTGTCTGCTTCTTCTTCGACATGAGCACAATAAGCTGGCTGGTTATGGATCTTCACAGGAATAGGGTCAGTGAAATTTATGTCGGGGTGCTGTATCATGGACGATAGGGTAGCCAACGCATCGGCAAACTCATTCTAGATTCTAGGGACATGCCGGAATTCTGTCTTTGTGAACCTCTTCCTCAACTCCTGTACATGATGCAAATATAGGAGTACCTTGGAGTTCTTGGTTGCCCATTCTTCTCGGACCTGACGCATAAGGAGGTCTGAATCCCCAATCACTAGCAACTCATAAACATTCATGTTAGTAGCCAACTTGAGCCCTAAAATACAGGCTTCATATTCGGCCATGTTGTTGGTGCATGGGAATCTGAGCTTGGCGGATGCCAGAAAATGCTGGCCAGTTTCTAATACTAGGACTACTCCTATACCTACTCCTTTGAAGTTGCTGCTCAATCGAAAAACATTATCATCCATCTATCATATGATTCAGCAATGTCCTCTCCTATGAAAGACACCTCTTCATCGGAAATACGTCTTTAGAGGTTCGTATTCTCCATCCACGGGATTTTTGGCAAGATGGTCTGCTAGTGCATGTCCTTTGATTGCTTTCTGAGTCACGTAAACAATGTTGAATTCACTCAGCAGGATTTGCCACTTGGCTAGCTTGCCAGTGGGCATGGGCTTCTAGAAGATGTACTTTAGTGGATCCATCCTTGATATATATGAGATAAGTAGTATAGGCACAGAAATAATGCCTCAACTTCTGAGTTACCCAAGTCAGAGCACAACATGTGCGCTCTAATAGAGAATACCGGGCCTCGTACGGGGTGAACTTCTTGCTGATATAGTAAATGGCCTGTTCTTTCCTCCCTGTTTCATCATGTTGCCCAAGAACACAACCGAACGCTCCATCCAACACTGCAGGGTAGAGTAATAGAGGTCGACCCGGCTCGGGGGGACCAAAACTGGCGGTGTTGATAGGTATTCCTTGATTCTGTTGAAGGCTTTCTGACAGTCATCAGTCCATTTGGTTGCGGCGTCCTTCTTTAACATCTTAAAGATCGGTTCACAAATGACAGTAGACTGAGCTATGAATCGGCTGATGTAGTTAAGTCTCCCCAAGAAACTCATAACCTCTTTCTTGTTCTTTGGTGGTGGAAATTCTTGGATGGCTTTGACCTTTGATGGATCCAGTTCTATTCCTCGGCGACTTACGATGAACCCAAGTAGCTTTCCAGCAGGAACCCCGAATGCACAGTTGGCAGGATTTAACTTCATATTGTACCTTCTCAGTCTGTTGAAGAACTTTCTTAGATCTTTCATGTGGTCAGCGGCTCTCTTGGATTTGATGATGACGTCGTCTACATATACCTCGATCTCTTTGTGTATCATGTTGTGGAATATAGTAGTCATGGACCTCATGTAAGTGGCCCCAACATTCTTTAACCCAAATGGCATCATCTTGTAATAATACATTCCCCGCGGCGTAATGAAAGTTGTTTTCTCCGCATCTTCCTCATCCATCCATATCTGATGATACCTAGTAAAACAATCAACGAACGGCTGTAGTTCATGCTTGTTGCAATTGTCAATTAGAATGTGTATGTTTGGCAAGGGGAAGTCGTCTTTCGGACTGGCCCGATTGAGATCCCGGTAGTCGACATAGACTCTAACCTTCCTATCCTTCTTTGGTACTGGCACAATGTTGGCTAACCATGTTGGATATTCCACTGAGAACCTTAGCTTTGACCTGCTTAGTGACTTCTTCCTTGATTTTAAAACTCATATCTGGCTTGAACTTCCTGAGCTTCTGCTTTACCGGGGAACATGTCGGATCGGTTGGCAACTTGTGAGCTATAATAGATGTACTGAGACCAGTCATATCATCATACGACCGGGAGAATATGTCCTCATATTCCCTTAGGAATTTCGTGTACTCCTCCTTTTGTGATGGTGACAGATGAACACTGATGCGTGTTTCTTTGACATTTTCTGTATTTCCCAAGTTAACAACCTCACTCTCGTCCAAGTTGGACTTAGGTCTATTTTCGAAATCCTCAACCTCTTTAACAACCTCTTCTGGTATGTCATCTTCTTCTGAGTCTATATCCATTTATTGCATTGTCTCGTTGCAAGTCAGAATCGTATGTTCATCAAGATAAGTAATAGTAATGCTGTGTAAATAAAGTAAACAATGAAAAGTAATAAGAGCGAGATTTATGAAAAACTAAAATGCTTTGATAAATTTCATAATTGTTTTGAACATTGGAGCTCTTATTTTGAAATTAAAATGCGGAAAGAAAATCAACTAGTAAAAATAAAGATGATGCATGATGCTTTGTTCAGACTTGCTACCCTGAAGCTTTCCAGACCCTGGTGGTTTTGATTGACCAATTAGTAACGCATGCTCCTCGGCTCACGGCTTGTATGGAAGGTCCTTCCTCCCCTTCCTCCTCAAAAATGACGTAACAGTCCATGATATCATCTTCTAGAAACAAATTCCTCATTGTCGTTAGTGCTTCCTCTTCTTCCGACCCATATATGACATCGGCTGGCTGGAAATTCTGCTCCATGTGAGGTATCAGATGCTCCATTGGGTAGTAGGGACTGCGCCATGGTGGCGACCAGTGGTTGAAATCCTCCCAAGTGTATTCATATCCCAAACCAAAAGTGATACCATGTTTCTTCAGCTTGATAGGTTTGGTGATTCCCTGGAGGTTCTTGCCGAGCCTCTTGCCAGGTTCATATCTACTCCAATTTAGTATACTTTCAATCTTGTTATCCCACCATTTATCCTTGTCCATAGTGTTGACTCGCTCAATGTGATGGTAAGTTTCTCCGCCTATCTTCTTTCTTCCTCCAATTGTCGGGATGGTCTGGCGACTGTATATGGGATTGCTATTGTCGCCGTGAATAATTACCTCTTAGTGATTCCATTTAAACTTCACTGCCTGGTGTAGGGTTGATGCTATAGCCCCAGCAGCATGAATCCAAGGTCATCCCAAAAGCAAATTGTAATATGCTAGGACGTCTATTACTTGAAAGTCAACGTCGAACCAAGTCGGTCCCATTTGTAGGCACAAACTGATTTCCCTAATAGTGGACCTTTGGGAACCATCAAAAGCTTTGACATTGATGGCTCCATCCTTGATCTCATGCAGGATCTTCCCCAATGTTCTGAGAGTCACCAATGGACAAATGTTGAGGCTAAACCCTCCATCAATCAGGACTCTAGTGACAAAATAATCTTTACATTGCACAGTGATGTGCAAAGCCTTGTTGTGACTCAACCCCTCTGGTGGCAGCTCATCTTCGTGGAAAGTGATTTTGTGACTCTCCAATACTTTCCCTACCATGTTCGCCATTTCTCCTCCAATTATGTTGTTGGGTACATATGCCTCACTCAGTATCTTCAACAAAGCATTCTTATGTGTATCGGAGCTTTGCAGTAGAGCTAGGATGGAGATCTGTGCCGGTGTTTTATTCAGTTGATCAACGACTGAGTACTCTTTTGCTTGTATCTTCCTCCAGAGATCATCGGGCCCAGTTTCAATAGGACATCCAAAGGCCTGCTTATTTGATTCAACTAAATGCTCTGGAGTCTAAACCCTGCCGGTTATTATCATACCCTGCGGCGCAACTACTTCTCGGGTTTTGGTTTTTCCTTTTCTTCTTGTCTCGACCATGTAATCCTAGGGGATGGCCTTCGTATGCAATGGTGCTATGGCTGACATTGCTATTGGGATGGGTACTATTGCTTTGGGAGGTAACACAGTAACCTCAAATGGTGCAGGTGCCTTTGGGGACCCAAACTCAATCTCAATTGGTCTTGGCGTCTTTGTGGAAGATGGTGCTTCAAGATCGAGCAAAAGGGAATATTCACTTCAGCATCTTCAGAAGGCTGAATCTAGACTACAATTGCATTAAGTGTGACAGTTGGTTTCTTTGGTTCGTCACCTTCATAGATTACCCTGATCGATCCTTTGGGGTCCCTATCATCCTCTATCTCAATCATGTGAATGCCTCTGCCTTTGTGGTCAAGTAGAGGGTTGCTGCGGACATTTGGAGCAGGATCCTTTGCCATAATGATCTTGTTGTCAATCAAAGTCTGAATCTTGTCTTTCAGGGAGCGGCACTCATAAATGGTATGCCCTTTCATGCCGGAATGGTGTGCGCAGGTTTTGTTTGGGTTGATCCATTGGGAAGGGTTTTCTGGAATTATGGCAGGGATAGGGGTGATGTAACTAGCAGCATTAAGCCGTTCATACATCTGGTCGATTTGTTTGGGGGGTCTGCGGTCGAAGTTTGGTTGGGATCTAGGGAAATTTGGTGAGTGGGAGGTGATTGGTAGTGGGATAGTTGAGTGTTGTAGGCTTGGTAGACTTGTGCGGGTTGGGAATATCTGGGTGAAGTGGGCTGATATGCGGGAGGTGGAGATGATTGGTAAGTAGGTGGTGGAGCTTAGTAAGCGGGCGAGGGTGCTTGGTAATTTAGGGTAGGCTGATATATGAGTGAAGGTAATTGATAGGTTTGGTATTTGGTTGGGGATTTTGTCCTTTGTGCAACCATTACGGCACCCGCATCCCTTTTCTTAGACGTGCCATTAGACTGTAGATCCTTGTTGGTAGCCTACAATGCTTCAAAGTTAGTGACCATTCCACTTTTGATACCTTCCTCGATCCTTTCTCCTAGTTTGATGATGTAGGAAAATTTTGGGCCTTCGATCAACATTAGCCTCTCATAATACTGTGGATCTTGAGCTTGGATGAAAAACCTATTCATTTGTTCTTCTTCTAAAGTTGTCCTGACCTTAGCGGCTTCTCATCTCCAACGAGTATCATACTCGCGAAATGTCTCAGTGGGTTTCTTCTTTAAGTTCTGGATGTAGAACACATCTGGTGCATTCTCCCTGTTGAATCTGAATCTGTCCATGAAATCAGACGCCATGTTTATCCAATTCGGCCACTTTTTCGGGTCTTGGCTAATGTACCAATATAGGGCATCCCCTTTCAGACTTCTCATAAAGAGCTTCATGCGAATATTTTCATCCTTTCCTACTCCGACCAGTTTGTCGCAGTATGTCCTTAAATGAACTCTGGGATCCCCGGTGCCATCGAACATCTCGAACTTGGGAGGTTTGTACCCATTGGGTAGTTCGACATCTGGTTGAATGCAGAGGTCTTCGTAATTCAGTCCCTCGATCCCCTTGCTTCCTTCGACACCCTGAACTCTGCTAGTCAGCTTCTTGAGTTTCGCTGCCAGATTCTTGATAAGAGAGTCTTTGTCATCAGACTCAGGTGTGCTCGAGGCTAGCTGAATGGGGTGTGGTATGGTTTCCACATAGATGGGGGTGTTGTGGTGATGATCATTTGTGGAGTTTAGTGGTTCGGGGATTAGCAATGGGGTGTTGCTTGAAGTGTGGCATGTGTTGCAGTGGTGAAGGGAGTGGATTGGTTTTGTGGTTCGGGATGTTTTGAGGAGGTGTAGGATTTTGAGTGTTGGGGAAGTTGACATATGGGGTAGTATGCCATATTCCGAACTTGGTCCAGTTCTTCCTGGAATTTCAATAACTTTCGTTCGAGTTGGGAGGCACTTTCCTTGGAAACCTGAATACCCTGGGGAACCTCTACCCTTTCAACTGAGTTCTCCTTCATGATGTTGCTCAAATCTTCCATTTTTTCCTTGTTCTTGTTTCTGATAGGACTCGGAGGAGGAGGAGGTGGAGGGCCCTTGTATCTTGCAGAATATGATGACGATTCCAGAATGCACGAGCTAACCTTTGGGGAGGGGAATAAACAAAAGTAAAAACAAAAGGTAACAAGTCAGTAGGGATCGTGAGGAGAAAACATTATGGTATTTAAACACATAGTGCAAGAATATAAATCGTATCCTAATTTGGGAGCCTTGTTGTGCCCGAGGTAGGCCTAGCAACAAATAAATTTGGAGAACTTATAATGCTAAATGCCTCTTTTTATTGATAAAAATAAGACGAATCCCAAATGACACTAAAATTGCGGAAAATAAAATGTCACTAACGGCCATTGGCCTTATTACATTTAAAGCAAAAAGGAAAGAATCCTATCTATTTGGTCCCAGAAGGATCTTTCCCAGGTTAAATGTTCTCATTGATCAAATCCTGCAGTTCGCGTAGATTCTCCAGTAGAAATGCTTTTGCCAGTTCTCCTCCTTCGTTTACCTCGGTATTTTGGTAGTTGGTGACTCTCTTTCTCACTTTTCCTTCCAATTCCAGCAGACTGTATTCTAGATTCTCCAGTTTTTCGCTAGCCTTAGTGACCCTCTCTTTCCATTCATTGATTTGGTCACTTGATAGGAGATTCCTCCACCAGGTCAGCAAGAGTGAGGGTATACTGACCATACAGGACCTTGTTCTCCATTTTCTGTAAAACAAAAGGGTTAAGACCATACCCCTCACTGGACTCGACTATTTAAACCAATAATTAGCATTAAAGCAATTAGTTCTCCAAATAAATGCATAGAACGTGGTAATGTCTGTTTGGGTTTCAAGGAAACCCGGTGGACTTTGGACAAGGCTATCTTAAAGTGTCCTTATGCAGACAATATAACTGACTCAGCTAAGTTTGACCATGATGCATGCACAATTTTAAAGAGAAATGGTTTCTGTGGGGTATTAGACAAGGTACCCTTGAGCGGACAACTCAAGAGGGAAAGTCATGGAACTGTCGACGGCACCGCTGATCTACTAGTTTTACCGCAAATATGCCTTTGCCGAATTTAGGGGTGTAATATCGGAAGGGCGCAACCACTCATTATAAGCGTTGCTATGGTATTTATTTGGCATGAGTGGACTATGATGTGGAAGATGCAATTACAAAAATGAAACAAGTTGTCATGTACTTGCAAGTTCATAAAGTAACGATTACAATAATTGCTCATAATTACAACAGTATTGAAGGAAAGCGGTAAAGGCATTAAAGAAAAGAAAAAAAGATCCAAGTCAGTTTCGTAGTAGAAAAGGGATAAAAGACATTAAATAAAGGCAATAAAGAAGCAATAAAGTCACAAGCGACATGAAATGGTAAAAGCCTAAAGAAATCCCTAGCAGAGTCGCCATGCTGTCGAAGTCCCCTATTTCTTTAAAGGCAAAATCGGGTTTACGACATTTGGGAGGACAACTCTTTTTCCTTTAGGGAATTAGGTTTTGGAGTTTGAAGAGTCGCCACCTAATGATTAAGTGCATTAGGACACTAAGAAGAGTTTGAACTGAAAAACCAGAGTTTAGGTAAGGGCTAGAAATTATCTTGGGGGAAAAGAGTTAGGAACCCCCCAAGATCCACTAGTGTGGTTCCCGGCCATGCTACAATTGTGACTTTAAAAGCAAATAAGCATACAAGACAGTTTCACATAAAGACTGCAAATATGTGCATTAAAGGTTGTTAAACATGCTGAAGTTATGAATAGGTGATTTCCTAGTTATTTGAAAGAATATCTAAATGCAGAAAATGGGATCAAGTAATGAACATAAATAATCAGACAAAGAAGTGAGTGAGCAGACAATTTTTAGAGGAAAAGATAGTGCAGAAAATTAAAGAGGAGTTTTAAGGACTGAAACGAAATGTAGAATTTTTAAAGAACTGAAAATTGACAATCTAAAATAATTACAAAGGAAGGGGGTCCTAGGTTTGTAAATACATGGATCATCTACGCAACACCTGGTAACCAATTGTATTATTGCGTGATCATCATCTCCATGTCTACCCTTTCCCACCCTGTTAAAGTATTAAAGTGCAGAATAGTATCATTACTTATTGCATGCTATTACCCGTCCTGATCCTATCAGTCCTGGAGGCATAGGGACTACTAGTCCTAAAGGAAAGGGAATTGGGGCTTTTCAGAAGTTTTAAGAAAGGATAAAAATCTAGGGGACAAACAAAATATATAGTCAAATAAGGGGAGACAAACTGCAGTTAAGGGCTCAAACAGGCCTCCTCACTTAAATGTAAATACATAGCATGACTTTAGATATTGGTTAGGTCTTTAATTAAACTTAACGTAGGAAGGGTGGTTGATATATCGCATATCTTCATATAAGAAGTCCAAATTAGACTTTCCTGCTGGTTGTAATTATTAAAGACTGGTGTAATTAATTAATACCTAATGGTTTGCCTATGTATGGCCTGTAATCATGATATCTAACAATGTAGAAGGAGTACTGATTTTATAGGAAGATTATTGATTTTAGAAACAAACAAAGGTTCTGTAGATTTTAAAACGACTAGACTACTGATTTTTGACTTACAAGCGAGATGGACGATTAAGATTCAGTTGGTTATTCCTATAGCCATGCTCTCTAAGCCTGGTTGATTTTAAAACATTTATAGAAGTGTAGGATTCCTATAGACATGATATCTAGAGTGCATTTTTGTTATTTTAACCTATAGACTGTTTGCCTAATGTATATATGCAAATATGAATAAGCTTATAGGCATGGTCTCTATATGCAGATGACATACTTATAGACAAAATTTTTGTATGCGTAATGAAATAACTTATAGACAGGATTTCTGAATGTATGATGAAAATGACCTATAGGCATGATATCTATATGCAGATACATAAATGAAAATGATGTGATTGCAGGAATAAATCTAAAGCATGATATCTACCCGACATGCATAACATGAGAGACCCTCCCCATTTTACTATATGCCCCATAGTTATTACAAAATTATTACAACTTGAATGAATCTAGAAAAATGTAAATTACATCAGGAAAATAACATTCCAACCAAGGAAAGCCTAATTCAGACTCCTAGTCTGATACATGAGACAAACCAACTTCCAAAGATCAGATTTACGAAGCCTTTCTCTCATCTGGGATGTGTCAAAGTTCCAAGAAGCTTCAGGAACTCCAGGCAATGCTCACACCCCAAATATCATTACAGAATTATGGTGCAGTGTGGAAGGGCCAGTGCTCCAATGTCCAGGTTCAGAGAGAGCTCAAAGTCCAAAAGCAAGGCTCATAGGAGGGGGGCAGAACTTAGAGACTAGGAGTAAGTGTAAGTGCAATAGGGGGAGAGATTAGGGGAGTCCCTTGCAGGCTGGTGGTCATACCCAGCAATTGGGATACTGGTACACCCCTGACCAGCCTGTCAGCTTTAAATTGAGGAGTTAAGACCTATTGAAGGTCAGGTTCCGTCCTGGACAGCAATTTGGGTGATGCCAGGCCATGAACTTTAACTCAGCATATATAGGGGAATGAGGTATGGGGCTCATAATAGAAGTAGGATACAAAGAAAGAGCAAGGAAAGGGCATGCCCAGCAATGAGAGATATTGGCACACTCTCCAGCCTAATTAGAGGCTGGGGGGGTCAAAGCTTAGTTCATGGACAACATTTCTTGTTGCCATGCCCTAAGTCCCTAATCATAGACACATAAGGGGTAATGGGATAGGGAGCGAGTGTTCACAAGAAAGAGAAGCAAGCCGTAACATGTAGACATATTAAGTTAAATGCTGAACTTTACAGAGAAAAGAAAATAGGCATGGATATAAGGACTGTAAATAAAACACATTGGGGTGATGCTGAAAAATTAAGTTAGGACATACCAGTTTCAAAAAGACAAATAAAGGGAGGCAGTAGTCTTGTAAAAAAGCCAAAGTGCAGCAACAAGCCAGAATACTTTTAAGCAATGTTCAGAAGAGAATTGTGAAATTGTGTAGTTTTCAGTGTGTTCAGTCGTGTTCTCGTGTGTGGCCTGTGAAGGAGAGTCGTGTATTTCTAGTGTGAAAGCCATGAGAAAATAAGGTAAGAAAATAATAGAAGCCTGATTGTCAATCAATTACATAAGACTCCCCTTAATTAAGGGATTCAGATTCAAACGGTACAAACTAATTAAGGAAAGAAATTAAACAAACCTTTTGTGCAAAGTAGCAAATCAGAGGCAACGACATGGAAGTTATTTAAGGACATGGTCTTGACAGTATACGATTTATGCAAATAAGGCAAGAGAAAGGTCTAAAATTTGGTATGCTGATTTGGCGGTAAAGATGCCATTATGTGTTAGACCCCAAATCAGCCTGTCTTCCTTGGCGGTGTTTGTAGGGATGAATGTGGATTTGATCAAGTTCATGATATTATTAGGGATATTGAGGAAGAGGAAAGAGGTATTTCATTTCCCATTGTTATTGTTATGGCCACCTTAGCATTAAGGTCATTGTGTGTTAGAGGCCCCTCAAACATATCCCTAATGGATGTATTATTTGGTATCCATGTATCATTAAGGAATCTTATCCTATTTCCTTTATGAAAAACCCATCTGCTAGCCTACCTACATGTTCCCACACCTTGAGAATACACCACATTTCATCATAGTACTTTATCAATATAAGAATTTACACTTTTTCAGACACGAATATTAAAGTAGATGATTTCTTTTTCTTTAAAGAATTCTAGAAGTCTATGATATGTTTAAAGGACTTATTCCTATATAATAATTCATAATTTCATATTATAGATTGTAGTACAGAGAAGGCTAGCTGTAACGACCCGGCCAGTCATTTTGAGAGTATTAGCCCTGATCCCCTATCTACTGTTTCATCAGTTTAATTTTATGATTATCTGACTTGCCGAGAGGATTTGTTTTTGATTTTTTAGTGAAATGGGACACTTAGTCTTTAAAACAAAAGCTTAAGTTTTAGGACTTTGACTATAGTTAGAATTGTGTGAAGACGACTTTAGAATGGAGTTTTATCGGTTTCATTAGATCTGTTAGGTGGTTTTGGACTTAGGAGCGTATCCGGATTGTAATTTGGAAGTCCGTAGTTGAATTAGGCTTGAAATGGCGAAAGTTGGATTTTTGGGAAGTTTCTCTGAGAATGGAATTTTTGTTATCAGGGTCGAATTCTAGTTTCAGAAGTTAGAGTGGGTCCGTATGTCAAATATGATTTGTGTGCAAAATTTAGGGTCAATCGGACGTGATTTGATAGGTTTTGGCATCGATTGTAGAAGTTTAAAGTTTTAAACTTCATTAAGCTTGAATTGGGGTGTGATTCATATTTTTAGCATTGTTTGATGTGATTTAAAGACTCAAATAAGTTCGAATGATGTTTTATTACTTGTTGGTATGGTTGGTTGAGGTCCTAGGGGCCTCGGGTGTGATTTAGATCATGTTCAGAACATTTCGGGACCTCTTGGATTTACAGAAAATCACTAATGTTATGTTGTAGGTTTCCTTCATCGCGTTTTCGAGAGAGGTATCTCATTCGCGAAAGGGTTCTGGGTGGAAGGTGTAGAATTCTCTTCGCGTTCACATATGGGACCACGCAATCACGAAGAAGAGTGGCAGAGGGGGTGGACCTCATGTTGTAAGCCAACGCGTTCGCGAAGGCCAGGGGTTGTGTTCACCGCGTTCGTGTAGGTGAGCTCGCATACGCATAGAGGAATCTAGCAGCTGAAATTTGTGCTTCGCGAACGCGAGCACATTCCGCATACGCGAAAAAGAAAAGGCCTGGGTAGACTTTAAAATTTCAAATCGAGGGTTCTTCTCCCTTTTTCATTGTTGGAGCTCGTATTGAGGAAAATTTTTGAGGTTTTTTTAGAGGAAACATTTGGGTTAGGATTTTTGACTTGGTTTTGATTAATATCCACTAATCCATCACTAATTTTATCATTTAATTAAGGATTTGGGTTGAGAATTTTGCGAAAAAAGATGAAAGTTCTTAAACTGAATTTTGGGGTTTTGATTGAGGTTTTGGTATTGGATATCAATAATTTTTATATGGTTGAACTCGTGTTTGAATGGTGTTCATATTTTTTGACTTTTACCGAATTTCGAGATGTGGGCCCGGGTCGACTTTTTGGGGCGATTTTCTAATTTCTTGTTAAAGTCTTGATTTCATTAATTAGATTAGTTTCTTATACTTATATTTATAGTATGAAATTGCTTTTGGCTAGATTTGGGCCATTCGGAGTCGGAAAGTTGAGGAAAAGGCATTCTTATAGACTAATTGATTTTGGTTCGAGGTAAGGGACTTGCATAACCTTGTATGGGGAAAATCCCCTTAGGATTTGGTACTGTTGTAACAATATTGTTATATATGAGTGTCGTGTACGCAAGGTGACTAGTGCGTACACGTACTAATTGTTGAAAAATATGATTTTCACTGAATAATAACCTATTATATCTTAACCGAGTTATCCCAACATGTGTAGTTATCATGTTTAGCCTAATATCGTATGTCTACGTGTCTTGAACGCTTATTTGAAATCTATGCAGCATGCTTAGTTGAATTTCCTATTTTCCCTTGATTTAGTTTGTACTTAGGATTTAACTATCGGATTTCTTGCTGTGATTTTGTTATTCTATTGGTTATGAGCTATGTATTTACTTTGAGACTACGAGGCGGTATCTCGGGAGCTCCACTGTTGCATATTTACTTTTGGGACTACGAGGCGGCACCTCGGGAGTTCTCCTGTTGCATATTTACTTTTGGGACTACGTGGCGGTACCTCAGGAGCTCCCTTATTGAGTATTTACTTTTGGTACTACGATGTGGTACCTCGGGAGCGCCCCTATTGTTTATTCTCTATGTGTTGGGTTGTTACCTCTCAGTAACTTCTTTTTGTTAAATTCTCCGTCTTTTCATTATATTACTATATCATCTGCCTTAATTATTATGTTCCAGTAGGGCTCTGACCTAACCTCCTCACTACTCTACAAAGGTTAGGCTTGGCACTTGCTGGGTACCGTTGTGGTATGCTCATATTACTCTTATGCACATGTTTTGTGTGCAGATCTATGTACCTCCTACCAGTCTCATTATTAGTAGAGAGTATGTGTTGCTGCTATAGAGACTTCAAGGTATATCGGCCTGCAACCGCAGACCTCACAGTCCCCATCTATCCGTTTATGTTGTTCTTCTTTATTTTTCCTAGATGCTTATGTATAAAGACAGTTAGAACAATTCCTTAGATCTTGTGACTACCAGGTTTTAGGAGTTGTCTATACCCGAGTTGTTGCTTACTTGTATGTGTCGAGTGCCAGTTTTCCAACTTTATATATATATATATATATATATATATATATATATATATATATATATATATATATATATATATATATATATATAT
>MU762741.1:50527-129098 GCA_026770625.1 Nicotiana glauca
TATATCTGTTATTATTTCAATTATTCCACAACTGTTAGGTATACCTAGTCTTAGAGACTAGGTGCCATCACAACATCTTACAGAGGGATATTTGGATAGTGACAAGTTAGTATCAGAGCCCTAGGTTCATTGGTGTTATAAGTCACAAGCAGGTTTAGTAGAGTCTCGCGCATCGGTACGAAGACGTCTGTACTTATCTTCGGGAGGCTACTGAACTGCTAGGAAACTTTCACTTCTTTGATTCCTTGTCATGCGAAATTGTTGACTTCAGGATTCTAAACTTGGGTCTTTCTCTTCTCTCACAGATGGTGAGGACACGTACAGCCGGATTGGATGACCAGGCACTCGCGTCCCCTACTAGAGCTGCGAGAGGTGGGGGTCGGGGTCGGGGTAGAGGCCGAGGACGTCCACGTGGTGCATCCAGAGCACCCATACGAGCTGCTATGGAGGAGCCACTAGTAGCTCCAGTTGGAGTGCAGGAACCTGAGACGCTTATTACTGTACCAGCTTTTCAGGAGACACTTGCACAGTTTCTGAGCATGTTTGTCACTTTGGCTCAGGCAAGGTTGATCCCACTTGCTCTAGCCACATCTCAGGCTAGGGGAGAAGCATAGACTCCCATCGCTAGTACCCCAGAGCAGCGGGTTCAGGTCGACCAGGTTTCATAGGTTAGACCAATATAGCTGGTATCCCCACTTCAGCCCAAGGGTAGAACAACCGTTTTTGAGGAGGAACAGTGCACGCTCGAGAGGTACAAGAAATACCTCCCTCCTATTTCCAGTGGCTTGGCATTAGAGGATGCCTAGGGTTTTCATGAGGAGTTCCACCGTGTCCTCCGTACTATGGGTGTAGCGGAGTCGAGTGGAGTTTCTTTCACTATGTTCCAACTTAGAAGAGTGGCCTATCAATGGTGGCGTACTTATGAGTTAGGCAGTCTGCCTGAGGCAACTTCACTCACACAGACTCAGTTCTCAGATATGTTCTAGAGGGAGTATGTTCCCTAGAGTCTCACATATGCATGGTACGCAGAGTTTGAGCGGTTGCGACAGGGTTCTATGACTGTGTCAGAGTATGCAGTTTGGTTTAGTGATTTGGCTAGGCACGCACCAGCCTTGGTTGTTATAGTTCGAGAGATGGTCCGTCAATTTATCGAGCGGCTCAACCCCAATATCAGACTTATCTTGGCCCGAGAGTTGGAGATGGGTATTGCGTACTAGCAGGTTGTGGGGATTGCTAGGAGATTGGAGGGTATGTTGACTCGGGAGAGAGGGGAGAAGGAGGCCAAGAGGTCTCAAGCGTCTACCACTTATTGTGGTACTCGTGCCCCAGCTGCAGTTTATCATGGTAGGGTCTATGTAAGTCGCCCTGTTAATTCAGCACTTCCAGCCGCCATCAGTATTCCGGCCCCTCCTAGGCCTCAGGCTCATTATTAGGCATTGTCAGTGTCTAGTGCACCTTTTTACTAGGAGTCTTAAGTGGTCAGTCCAGCTGATCAGGCTCGAGCTAGCCACAACAGCCACGTCTTCTAAGAGCTTGTTGAGTGTGGTGACATTCGTCATGTGGTGAAGGATTGCCCTAGACTTATGAGGGGTGCACCTCCACAGATTACTTAGGCATCTGCGTGCTCCACCACGTCCTCAAGTTATGGTTATAGCACCAGCTACCACTCCACCTGCTCAGCCAGCTAGGGGTAGAGGTCGGGCAGGTAAAGGTCACCCTAGATGGGGAGGCCAGGCCAGATATTATGCTCTTCATGCCCATATGGAGGCAGTTGTATCCAAATCTGCCATTACAAGTATTGTTCCGGTCTGTCATAGAGATGCATCGATTTTATTTGATCCAGGCTCCACTTGTTCCTGTGTCATCTTATTTTCCTCCATATTTAGGTTTATCCCGCGATTCATTGAGTTCCCCTGTTTATGTGTCTACACCTGTGGGACATTCTATTATTGTTAACCGTGTGTATCAGTCATGTTTGGTTGTTCTTAGTGGTCTTGAGACCAGAGCCAATTTATTATTGCTCAGTATGGTAGATTTTGATATTATTTTGGGCAAGGACTAGTTTTCACGCCATTATGCTATTCTTGATTGTCATGCCGAGACTTTGACTTGGCTATGCCAGGATTACCATGGTTAGAGTGGAGAGGTACCTTAGATTATACTCCCAGTAGAGTTATTTCATTTCTAAATGCTCAATGAATGGTTGAAAAAAGGTGTGACGTGTATTTAGCTTATGTGAGAGATGTCAGTATTGATACTCCAATCGTTGAGTCAGTCCCGATAGTGAAGGATTATCCAGATGTATTTCCAGCGAATCTTCCAGGCATGCCGCTCGACAAAGATATCGACTTTGGCATTCATTTGTTTCTAGGCACTCAGCCCAACTCTATTTCTCTATATCATATGGCTTTGCCTAAGTTGAAGGAGCAGTTAGACGAGTTGCTTGATAAGGGCTTCATTCATCCCAGTGTGTCACCTTGGGGTGTTCCAGTCTTGTTTGTGAAGAAAAAGGATGGCTCTATGCATATGTGCATTGATTATTGCCATTTGAGCAAAGTTACAGTGAAGAACGGGTATCCATTGCCTCGTACTGATGACTATTTGATCAGTTACAGGGTGTTTTTCCAAGATTGACTTGTGTTCAAGCTATCATCAATAAAAAATTCAGGAGCCAGATATCTTGAAGACTGCTTTTAGAACTCGGTATGGTCACTACAAGTTCCTTGTGATGTCATTTGGGCATACCAACAACCCATCAGCATTCATGCACTTGATGCACAGTGTATTCTGACCCTATCTTGACTCATTCGTCATTGTGTTTATTGACGACGTTCTGGTGTACTCCTGGAGTTGAGAGGATCATGAGCAGCACCTGAGTATTGTGCTTCAGACCTTAAAAGAAAAGAAGTTATATGCAAAATTTTCAAAGTGGGAGTTCTGCCTAGAATCAGTGGCATTTTTGGGTCATATAATGTCGAGTGAGGGGATCAAGTGGATCTGAAGAAGGTTAAAGCAGTGTAGAGTTGTCCTAGACCGTCCTCAGATACGAAGATCCAGAGTTTTCTTATTTTGGCGGGGTATTACCATCAGTTTGTATAGGATTTCTCATATATTGTAGCACATATAACCTGGCTGACCTAGAAGGATGCTCCGTTCAGGTGGACAGAGGAGTGTGAGGAGAGCTTTCAGAAGTTCAAGACAGCTTTGACTACAGCCCCAGTGTTTGTATTGCCTACAGGCTCGGGGTCTTATACTGTTTATTATGATGCGTCGCGTATTGGTTTCGACACGGTGTTGATGCAGGACTATATGGTGATCGCCTACACATCTAGACAGCTAAAGGTGCATGAGAAGAACTGTCATGTCCACGAGCTTGAGTTAGTAGCTATTGTTCATTCCTTGAAGATTTGGCGGCACTATTTGTACAATGTCCCTTGTGATATCTACACCGATCACCGGAGATTATAGCATCTGTTCAAACCGAAGGATCTTAACTTGCGTCAGTGGAGGTGGTTAGAGCTTCTTAAGGATTATGATATCACTATTCTATACCATCCCGGGAAGGTCAATGTGGTGATCGATGCCTTGAGTCGCAAGGCGAAGAGATTGGGCAGCTTAGCATATCTGCCAACAGTATAGAGGCATTGGCGTTGGATGTTCAGGCCTTGGCCAACCAGTTTGTTAGATTGGATATTTCTGAGTCGAGTTGAGTTTTGGCTTGTGTAGTTTCTTAGTCTTCTTTTTATGATCGTATCAGGAAGCGTCGGTATGATGACCTCCATCTGCTTATACCAAGGAAGTCACTATTAGAGATTATGGTGCATTGACAATGCAGGGTAGGCTATGTGTGCCTAACGTAGATGGTCTGCGTGAGTTGATTCTCTAGGAGGCTCAGTTCGCGGTAATCCATTCATCCAGGTGCCGAGAAGATGTATCAGGACTTTGGAAACATTATTGGTGGAGGAGAATGAAGAAGGGCATAGTAGAGTATGTAGCTTGGTGTCTAAATTGCCAACAGGTGAAGTATGAGCATCAGCGGCCAGGTGGATTGCTTCAGAAGCTAGAGATTCCGGAGTGAAAATGGGAGTGGATCACTATGGAATTTGTTGTTGGGCTCCCACGGACTTAAAGGAAGTTCGATGCACTTTGGGTGATTGTGGATAGGTTGACCAAGTCGACTCATTTCATGCTAGTGATGACTACTTGTCAAACCTCTTTTTTTACACGCCACCCCGAGGGATAATGTTTAAGGAAGTTTTTCCACTTTAAATGACATTACTCGAAATGGGATTATTTAATGATCAGAGTCGCCACTTGAGATAGGTTTGTTTCTGGTGTCCCAAGTCACCAGTTTATCTTGAATCCCAACTCGAAGAAGTTTTCGACTTTCCAAGTGAAGTCTGCGAACCAGAAATTCTGACTAAGGAATTCTGTTAACCCGGGGAAGGTGTTAGGCACCCCCAGATTCCATAGTTTTATAATTGTCCTATTACCTGATTTTAATACATGTTTCAACCTATGGTGTAATTTTAAATTATTTATCGCTTTTGATTAATTTTAAGGAATATTGAACGTTGTCTAAAATATGTCTTTGGATCGCGTCAAATGAAATGCATCCGCAATCCGGAACATATCTTATTCAACGTTTTAGGATTTGGATTTGGGTCACATGAAATGCACACCCGAGTTTAAGAAGGTAATATTATTAAATGACATGCCTAAAGCAACTAACGCGTTGTTAACTTTGCGGAGGCCATGAAAATTCGCTAAATGGCACGTCCCGAGTTCTAAGTATCTTAAAGGAAATAATTAAAGAGGGTCATGCAATTTGTGATTTTATTTGGCACGGCGCATCTCGATTCCATTTTTTAAAGGATGTTCCAAAGATCAGAAAGTCATGAACTATTATTGTCTACTGTGGTTCAACTCCTATCCTAAATAAAAGACTTAATAATTAACATTAAAAATTAACTAACATAAAAAATATTCAAGAATATTTGGGCCCCAAGATCAAGCTCAAACTCAAACAAGGACAATTTCTATTATTGAAAGGGTCCTTAGTTCGAATCTGCCACTTAACTTGGAAGACCCAAACACTTACAATCTTTTTTTGAAAATTATTAAACCAAAGGAAGACTAAGAATATGATTAAGGCCTTCAATATTTTAGGCTTTGGAATAGGCCCAGCAATTACTGGACCTCTTCACTTTGAGGCAGCCAAAATCCCTCTTATCTCGAAGTCCTTCGACATTCAGGCCCATAAGAGGCCCAAACTTTACAAAAAAGAACTTGGCTGGAGGTAAACTACCTCTGAATCGATCTCGAACAGACAACAAAGAGACATAGAGCTAAGGAATTATGCCACATGAATTTGATCTAACAATTTAATATGCAGGAACTATTAGATGCTTCGCAAATCAGTTTTGCATTCATTTCCAGCTATCAACTCCAATTTTTGCAGTGAATACTGGTTCCATTAAAAGTAAAACATTCCTTTTAAACTCATCGCTCAATATGAACTTCGAACTACAGGACCTCAAATGAAAGCCCACAACACATTAATCTTATGAAACTTTCAACATTAAATTCCTGGACTCCTTTTTACTAACATATCTAAACATGGAACAACTAAATCAATATATGCTAAACTTCATGTACCAAAAATACTACACATAATCAATATTGCAAAGAAGCATCTCCCACAGTCTATACACGACAGATTTTAACCATTTTAATTTAACCTTGAAACAAACTATACCTCTTTAATTATTTAATGAACAATCAGCATATAGTGCATGCCTAGGATTCCATGAGATTGCAGCTAGCCATGCTGTGATAATTCAGGAAAATTACACAACTGAGGGAAAACCAATACAATTAAACAACAACTAACTGGCAAGATATACCTACTGGCTCTATTACACGAGTTATACATCAAGTTTTCACAATAATCTGTATTCAAATATATTCATACATTGGATCAGGGCACATAAATTTAGAAGACAAAAGAGGTAAAGTTTTGAATCAATAGACTAATGCCAAGCTTCAACTCTTGTTTTTCCAATTTTTATTCCTCAAACATCCATTACACAATTAGCAGAGTTTACAGAATCGTGTACCTAGGAATAAAGAGAATTACGGAACAGGAAATCAGCAGTAGAAACGGGAACCAACAGTAAGAAAATAGAGCAGGAATTGCTTTTAAAAACTAGGAAGATGATGTTTAAACCCCAATATCAACCCCGGTCGAGAAACAACAGTGTGCTTGACCTCAAAACTGATTTCAACACCAGATTCAACTCATTTTTGAAACCTTCAGTTGCTCATAAATTATTACAGAATGAATATCTCAGGAATTTCAGGGATTTTTCTCAATAGAACAGTG
Source organism: Nicotiana glauca (assembly GCA_026770625.1). Taxonomy (NCBI): domain Eukaryota; kingdom Viridiplantae; phylum Streptophyta; class Magnoliopsida; order Solanales; family Solanaceae; genus Nicotiana; species Nicotiana glauca. The sequence continues at coordinate 56,913 of MU762741.1, forward strand.
AATTTTTGAAGTTTTTTTAGCTGCCTATATTTCTCTACTTTTTTGCTCTTCTAATCTGACTTCAATAGCAAGAAAAGGATACCTTTATAGGCAAGAAAGTAGGGCAACCTGCAGGTTTTATTTTACCCCTTAGGTCCCTCATTTTATGACTTGTTTATCAAGTTAAACTACCCAAAAATCTGAAATTCAAAAAGAATCCCCCACTAGAAACTTCCTATTATGTTATACTAAATATTCCCTAACTTTTATTCCCCAATTAACCCTTAAAAGCCCTGTTATTTACCCATCAAATAGTTAACTTAGGTTAGACTAACCCAAATTCCAACTACACCAGCCCTTTTAACTTGGTCAGTGATTACCATAGTTACTTATGAAGGGCTTGAATACTCAGAGATGCCTAAACGAACCAAAGAGAACAACAAATCCAAAATTTGGGGTAAACATAATCACTTCTGATTTTTTTTAAGCCTGAATTATCTTTAACTACTCAACTCAAAATTAAACTCTTTATCAACCATCAAACAAAGCAAATGAAGCAAATGAAATTAAACAAGTAAGAACAGGAAAAGAGAAACCAATGAGATGAGGGATAGGGGAAATTAAGAATTCAAAACATAACTTAAGCAACAATAGGCAAGCAAAGTTAAGTCATAGATGTTAACAATGAAGGAGGATTAAGAATGAAAGGGGAATCCCATTTCAATCAAAAGAAAACTCAAATATGCAGAGAAGAAGAACATGGGACGAAATAAGAAAACAAACAAAGAATTGAGAAAAACTCACTGAATCGGGCCTCTAAACTTGACTGACTTTCGCATTTAATCCCCAAATAATGTTATCCTCTTATTCTTTGCCAATAACAAGTAAGCAACATTATTTGAAGACCAAACAGACTCTGGATACTAAGGGGGCCTTGAGAGGTCCCTCTACATGAACGACCTTGGCTATGGCTGGTGGGGCTTGAACTTAGATTTGAAATTCGAAGAGTTCAGGCCATGTTTGAGGAAACTTGATTGTGGGATAGTGTAGAGGAGATGAAGGAGGTGATGGGGTGTAAATTTGGTGGTGGTTGGTAGTGGCGCCGCCATCGAAGAAATTGGGCGGCGCTAGGGCTTCGCTTCTTTGATCAGAAATTCGAAGAGTTTCGAGGGGATTCGAGTTGAATGGATTGGGGATTTGAGATGGGGAGGTGGAGAAGATTCAAGGGTGTAATTTTGGAGGTGATTGGCCGCTGGCTGCCGCCATGGGTGATTTTCGGCGGGCGGAGGCGGTGGCGTTACAGGGGTTCTGAGAGGTTTGTGAGATGGTGAGTGAAGGAGGGTGGGGTGACGTTTGGACATATAAATATTAAGTGACCCAGGCTTCTGAGTTGTTGGATCATCTAACCTCGACGACTCAGATTTAATTACGCAAAACGGCGTAGTTTTGGCACTGTGGGAGCCTGGACCGGGATGGGGTGAACTGGACTGGATTTTGAATGGGTCTTTTGGTTTGGGCTTGGAAGATTTCAAGAATTGTCCCAAATTCAGATCTTTATTAAAAAGCTCAATTTCCTTATTTTCTTTTCTTTTCTTTTCAAATTAAAACTAAAAATCTAAATTAAGTCCAAAAACTAAAATAACCTACCCAATTATATTAAGCTCTAATTAATAATAAATACCATTAATAAAATACCAATTTAAAGAAAACTAACAAAGTTCAAAGCTAAAATTTAAACCAAGCAAAACAAATCAATTTTTTTGTGATTTTTTGTATTTTTGTAAAACCCTGATTACTAATTAATCTAAAATATAAAATTAAATTCTAAATGCAAATGCAATGCGTATTTTTGTATTTTTTTTATGAATTATGTTAAATTAAAAATGCACACAGAAAAATGCAAATAAACACGAAAATTATGCAATTAATTCCTACAAATTAAACAATTAAAAGAAAAATCCTAAATCTAAGAAATCTGTAGGAGTAATTCATGCGAGGCAAATATCACGTGCTCACTGCTACCCCTCTTTGCTCGGAGACACGAAGGGTTTTCGGGCAAATATAAATGAGCAATTATGAGGGATTTTTGCCCGCTTGCCACTCCACGAGAAGCATTTATTGAAAAATGTCTGACTGAACCTTGCTTCAAAGGTTGCATACATATTCTTGGCTATAAAGAAATTAGGTCAGTGTAGTTCTGGAAGTTTTGGTAGCTGGGACTACCGGGAGCTGTGATTTCACTACTGATGCTGCTACTGCTTGCTGACCTCCTTATTACACCAAAAAAAAATCAAAGCTAAGCTAGCTATGCCTATCAACTACGAGTTATAAGATTCCTATCTATAAATATCTTGAAGCTTGATCTTGAGTCTTAGCTAATTTTGTTGTGGACCCCGATCTGAATCTTGATGCTCGCAAGCTGTAGGTGCTAGTTCTTTCTTCAGCATTGGATCAAAGCGGGATATGCAAAGCTTGTGACTTCAATCAAATCTTGAGCAGTCCACGTCCTTCTCCATTTCAAACACTTTGAGTTCACTTCTTTTTTTTTTGTTCTTTTCTTCTTTTCCTTTATTCTGATTGAGACCCATTATTTCGGTCATCTTGAATCCCGTGCCTTGATGTAAAACCTATTCAGTCACCAAAAGCAAACAAACACACGAAAAAAAATTTCTGCCCCAGTTTTCACTAGAAAAATTTTTGTGAGTTATTCGCAACACAAATCTAAACTACTTTTTCATTGAAAGCAATAAAACTCGAGATTGTGTATCCTTGGTAATGAAGCCTTGAATTGGGAGGGGTACCAGGTTATGCTGGAAAATGACGGGGTTATGCCAGAAAAGAAAAAGGTCCTCGGGTTATGTTGGGATTGAAAGAAAAAAAAAAGGCTCCTTGGGTTATGCTAGGGAGGTCCATGGGTTATGCCGAGATTGAAAGAAGAAAAAGGCTCCTCGGGTTATGCTAGGGAGGTCCACGGGTTATGCCGGGATTGAAAGAAAAAGAAAGTCTCCTTGGGTTATGCCAGGGAGGTCCACGGATTATGTCGGGATTGAAAGAAAAAGGGCTCCTTGGGTTATGCCAGGGAGGTCCACGGGTTATGCCGGGATTGAAAGAAAAAAAAAGGCTCCTTGGGTTATGCCAGGGAGATCCGCGGGTTATTCTGGGAGAAGAAAGAAAAAAGGCTCCTTGGGTTATGTCAGGGAGATCCACGGGTTGTGTCGGGATAAGAAAGAAAAGAGGCTCCTTGTGTTATGCTAGGGAGATCCGCGGGTTATGCCGGGATAAGAAAGAAAAAAGGCTCCTTGGGTTATGCTAGGGAGGTCCGTGGGTTATGCCAGGATTGGAAAGAAAAAGGGCTCCTTTGGTTATGCCAAGGAGGTCCACGGGTTATGCCGGGATCAGAAAGAAAAAGGGCTCCTTTGGTTATGCCAGGGAGGTCCATGGGTTATGCCGGGATTGAAAGAAAAAGGCTCCTTGGGTTATTCCAAGGAGGTCCACGGGTTATGCCGGGATTAGAAAGAAAAAAGGCTCCTTGGGTTATGTCAGGGAGGTCCATGGGTTATGCCAGGATTGAAAGAAAAAGGCTCCTTGGGTTATGTGAGGGAGGTCCACGGGTTATGCCGCGATAAAGAAAAAGATCCTTGAGTTATGCCAGGGAGGTTCATGGGTTAGGCCGGGAGAAATGGAAAAATCTCCTTGGGTTATGCCAGGGAGGTTCACGGGTTATGCCGGGAGAAATGGAAAAGTCTCCTTGGGTTATTCCAGGGAGGTCCACGGGTTATGCCGGGATTAAAAAGAAAAAAGGCTCCTTGGGTTAGCCAGGGAGGTCCACGGGTTATGGCGGGATATCTACGGAATGGGGCCCTATACTACCATGATTTTGGATTTTTTTTCTCACCATTCTTCATTTTATTTTAGTAGAAAATGCAAGAGAAAATTTGGGGGAAACTTCCCTTTTTGGTTGTCTCCCTGCTGCAAAACTGTTTTAGCACTTGCGTATTTTTTTTTTGGCTGCACCTGCTTTTTGCACGGTTGCTTGAATTGCACCTGTTTCAATTTTTCAAACAAAGAACAATTGTTAGTTTGAAACGGTGGTTGGTTTTGTGGCCTTGATTGTCTCAATTTCTTGACCTCGGCCCAGTTCCTGTTGAGAACCCCTGATGCTTGCTGGTTTTGAAGATGAATCTTTCTCTCAAACCGAAAGGCTCAACTTTTTGGGATTTCATGACGACTCGCCCGCGTGGGGCTTCAGCCCTTTCACTTTATTCTGGCCTTAGGACCCTTGTCCTTGAATCTCTTTCCTTCTTCAATAACTTTGATTTCAGAGCATCAGCCATCATGGCCAGTCGAGATCGGCTTGATGCACTCGCTGAGGCTGGGTACTTTTCTTTAGCTTTTGTTAAGGAGAGCCCTGTAAAGCTAGTCCTGCCACTTTTTCTTTGTGTTAGTTTCGAAAATAGAGTTAAACCAAAAGGGATTCAAGGAAAAGTAAACAAAAGGCAAGAAAATGAATTTAAAGAGAAACGTCCCTTTCGGGGAGAAAAGAAGAACTTATCTGGGGTGCATGAAGTCTTCAAATAGACATGACATGCTTCTTGGACTGGATGCCCGACCCGCACAAATTTTCCCAACTTCTCATAAACTCATTGAATCGTGTTTCAAAACCAGGGAATCTTGCCAGGACTCTTTCGGTTGTGGGAGATGTCTTCTTTTCAGCCGACAACGCCTTTTGTGGGTTTTCGCCAATCGACCTGTCTCGTTTCTCTTCTCACTGTCGCCCGATAGTGCTCTTTACAAGTTTTCACTCAACGGACTCTCTCATTTTCAATTTCTCTACTCACTGTCGCCTTATGGTGCTTGTAGCTTTTTACCAATAAGACTCTCTCATTTTATTTCTCTCAATTTGATTGCATTAGATTCCAACAATGGTGTTTTCCGATTCCAACGCCTTTGCCAATTGATCAGAAGGACTTGGACAAGGTTTGGGTAAAACGAATCTGGATGGAATTACAACTTTGGAACCGTTCTGGTGGGCTCATTGTCGAACCCCAGTTTCACTTTTTTGTGGGGAATTGGGATTTTTGTTTTGGTGTGACTGAACCCCAGAGAGAGGACGCCTACATATCCTTTCGGAATCAAGTCAGACGTAGTTTAGGAAACATTTTGTTTTTGTTGTTTTTGTTGTTGTTTTTTCTATTTTGTTTTGTTTCCTTTTCTTTATTATCTTTTATTTTCATCATTTTTCAATCATTTATTTTTTCAATTTTTCATTTTTTTTCAATAGTACTTTTGGGTTCCAAAGAGGGTAATCAAAGACGAGTAACCGGCTCAAAGGGTTTATGAAAGATTGATAGTGTTTGGATAGCAAGAAAGAAAGCCTTCGTCATCCCAATTGAACAAAATCATTGCTACAGAAAGCCTAAACATAGTATCTTTTGACTGCATCTGCATTCACAGCTGCTTCGGGATCATTTCCTTCGATATCGCCCAGATACAATGCTCCTCTCGGCAATATCTTTGTGATGATGTATGGGCCCTTCCAATTAGGAGCAAATTTTCCTTTTGCTTCCTGGTGATGAGGAAGAATGCGCCTTAACACAAGTTGTCCCACTTCAAAATTCCTGGGCCGCACTTTCTTGTTATAAGCACGGGCCATTCTTTGTTGGTATAACTGCTCGTGGCAGACCGCAGCCATCCGCTTTTCATCAATTAAGGTTAGCTGTTCCAGACGAGTCTTGACCCACTCAGTGTCCTCAATCTCGGCTTCAATGATGATCTGGAGAGACGAGATTTCCACCTTTGCAGGTATTACGGCTTCAGTTCCGCAGACCAAAAGGTATGGGGTTGCTCCTACCGATGTGTGCACCATGGTGCGATATCCCAGTAATGCGAAAGGCAACTTTTCATGCCATTGCCTAGAGCTTTGAATCATCTTTCCTAAAATCTGCTTGATGTTCTTGTTTGCTGCTTCAACAGCACCATTGGCTTTGGGCTGGTAGGGAGTAGAGTTCCTATGCGTTATTTTGAACTGTTCGCATATCTCTCCCATCAAACGACTATTCAAGTTTGTAGCATTGTCTGTGATAATAGTTACAGGAATGCCAAAACGGTAAATAAGATTGGAGTGCACAAAATCTACCACAGCTTTCTTGGTGACCGCTTTGAGAGTGATGGCTTCAACCCACTTCATGAAGTAGTCAATGGCAACCAGTATGAATCTGTGCCCATTTGAGGCTTTCGGCCCGATCGGCCCTATGACATTCATGCCCCAAGCGACAAATAGCCAAGGTGCTGACATGGGATATAGTTTTGTGGGAGGTGCATGAATCAAATCACCGTGCACCTGACATTGATGGCACTTCCGGATAAAGCTAAAATAGTTTTTTACATGCTTATCCAGTAATAACTTGCTCGAAGGATTTTCTTTGCTAAAATATACCTGTTCATGTGGGGTCCGCACACTCCTGCGTGTACTTCATGCATGATCCTCCCGGCCTCTTCGGCTTCAACACATCTTAACAAATTGAGATCCGGAGTCCTTTTGTACAAGACCTCACCACTTAAAAAGAAACCACTTGCATGCCATCTAATGGTTCTCTTTTGGTCTCCAGTGGCATGCTCGGGGTATTCTTATATTTTTAGAAACCTTTTGATGTCATGGTACCATGGTTGGGTGTTTGGTTCTGCCTCAACCGTATTACAGTACCCATGCCTTTCCCTGATTTGGATTTCCAAGGGATCAATGTGGGCATTGCCTGGGTAAGGCAACATCAAAGCCAGAGTGACGAGTGCATCAGCTAGTTCATTGTGACAACAAGGGATGTACCTGAACTCTATTGACTTGAACCGCTTGCTAAGATCTTCCACATGTTGCTGATAGGGAATAAGTTTAACATCTCGGGTTTCCCATTCTCCTTGGGCTTGACGGATACTCAGATCTGAGTCTCCCATAATCAACAACTCGTTGACATCATGGTCGATCACCATGTTCAAACCCATAATGCAGGCTTCATACTCAGCAGTGTTGTTTGTATAGAAAAACCCAAGCCTGGTTATGGCCGGATAATGCTGTCCGGTGGGCGAGATCAAGATTGCCCCAATTCCCACACCTTTTGCGTCTACCGTTCCATCAAGGAACATCTTCCAGGCAGTAGTATCCTCGGATATTGCCTCGACTGAGTTTATCTCTTCATCAGGGAAGTAAGTGTTCAAAGGTTGGTATTCTTCATCAACCGGGTTTTCAGCCGAATGATCTACCAATGCCTGGGCTTTCATTGCCGTGCGAGTGATATATACTACATCAAATTCAGTGAGTAAGATCTGCCACTTTGCTAATCTTCCCGTGGGCATCGGTTTCTGGAATATGTATTTCAAAGGATCCAACTTGGTTATAAGGTAGGTGGTGTAGGCTTGCAGATAATGTCTCAGCTTCTGAGCGACCCAAGTTAAGGCACAACAGGTTCTCTCCAACAGAGTATACTTAGCTTCATAGCTAGTAAACTTCTTGCTCAGGTAGTAGATTTCCTGTTCTTTCTTCCCCGTTACATCATGTTATCCAAGGACACAGCCGAAAGAATTTTCCAAGACTGTCAGGTACAAGAAAAGAGGTCTCCCCGGCTCTGGTGGGACCAAGACTGGCAGATTTGATAGATATTCCTTGATCTTATCAAAAGCTTCTTGACATTCATCCGTCCACTTGATCGATGCATATTTTTTCAACAATTTGAATATGGGCTCACATGTGGATGTCAACTGAGCGATGAACCTGCTAATATAGTTTAATCTGCCCAACAAGCTCATCACATCTTTCTTGGTTCTCGGAGGAGGCAAATCCCAGATAGATTTTATTTTTGTTGGATCAAAATCGATACCTCTCGGGCTGACTATGAAGCCGAAAAGTTTGCCGAATAGGACTCCAAACACACATTTGGCTGTTTCAGCTTCAAATCATATTTGCGCAACCGCTCGAAGAATTTTCTCAAATCTCGGACATGGTCATCCTGGGTTTTGGATTTGATGATTATGTCGTCCACATACACCTCTATCTCTTGATGCATCATATCATAGAAAATTGCAGTCATGGCCCTCATGTAGGTCGCCCCAACATTCTTCAGACCAAACGGCATGACTCTGTAATAGTATGTACCTCAGGGTGTGGTAAAGACTATTTTCTCTACGTCTTCTTCATCCATCAACACCTGGTGATATCCTGCATAACAATCCACGAAGGACTATATCTCATGCTTGGCGCAGTTATCAATAAGGATATGGATGTTGGGCAAAGGGAAGTTGTCTTTGGGACTTGCCTTGTTTAAATCTCTGTAATCCACACACACACGGGTCTTCCCGTCTTTCTTTGGAACTGGGACAACATTAACTAGCCATGTGGTGTACCTAACCATTCGGATCACCCCTGCTTTCAACTGTTTTGTGACCTCTTGTTTGATCTTGTCACTGATATCAATTTTAAACTTTCTTTGCTTTTGCTGGATCGGGGGGCAATCAGGGTAAGTTAGCAACTTATGAACCACCAGATCAACACTGAGCCCTGGCATGTCATCATACGACCAAGCAAACACATCTTTAAACTCAGACAGGAGTTGGATTATTGCATCCCGGGTTTTCTCATTCGTGTGAATGCTTATCTTGGTTTCCTTAATTTCTTTAGAGCTTCCCATGTTAACCGTCTCGGTATCATTTAAGTTTGTCTTAGGTTTATTCTCAAATTGTTCCAATTCTCGATTTATTTCCCTAAAAGCCTCTTCTTCATCATATTTCGATTCTTGGTTCATTATTTCACAATTAGATGGCGTGTTTGGATATGGGCATGAAGTCCGCAAGCATGTCATATTATTTAAAGCCTCATTATTAGAACTGCAAGAAATAAAAGAGAAAAATAGCAAAATCAGAAAGAATAAAGAAAGATGAACGATGAAATATTGATTTCATTTCTTGGAATTTGAAGATAACAGGGTTTACATTTGGAAATTAAAAGACAAGAAACTAAAGAAAACATCTGAGTTACACCCTGGAATAACTTGCGATGTAGGAAAAGTGGCAGGACAGGTCTACCGGGACTCCCGCCTGATTGGGAATGGTGTAGCCTTCCAATTCTGCAGCTTGGTGTTTGGTCCCATATACAGCACCTTAGCGGTGCTTGAGCCCTCTCCTGGCTGAACCATGTGGGTTTCATATAGTATCTTTCTCAATGCCCCACATATTTATTCAATCTCTTCGGTCGTAAAGGCCTCATCATCCTCTTCTTCATTGTACTTTGGCTTGACAAAGGTCTCGTACAGATGTGGCAGTGGTTGAGGCAAAACCCATCCATCATTCTTTCTGTCGTCCACCCGTTTTATGTCATCTGGAGTAGGTTGGAAGCGTATCCTGAAGAACTTCTCAGTGGCAGGCAGGGTAACTGGTTCACCTATTCCTTGCAAGGACTTCCTGAGTCCCTTCCCTGGTTTGAAACCATGTCGTATCATTTCTTTAGCCACCATAATTGATGCATCGGAAAGGAAGGGTTGGGGGCAAGGGTTCCCCTCTTCGTACTGGTCTGCCACCACAACTTCAAAGGCCTGATAAACTATGTGCTCGCTGCCTTCTCTCTCTTCAAGACATGGTACTGAAGGGTCTTGATAAATTGATTGCTCTTCCTCCCCATGGACCATGATTTCTTGATCCTCATGCTCAAATTTTACCATTTGATGAAGAGTGGAAGGTACGACCCCTGTTGCGTGGATCCATGGCCTTCCTAGAAGAAAGTTGTAGGATGTGTCCATATCTAGAACCTGGAAGGTCACCTTAAAGTCCACCGGGCCAATGGTCAGAATTAGATCGATCTCTCCAATCGTGTCCCTTTTGATACCATCGAAGGCTTGTATGCAGACATTGTTGGGATGAATCCTTTCAATCCCAATTTCCATGCACTGTAGTGTTGAGAGTGGGCAGATATCCACCCCAGAACCTCCATCCACCATAACCCTTTTCACGTAGTATCCTTCATATTTGATTGTTAAGTGCAGGGCTTTGTTATATGCAGCGTCTTCCGGAGGCAAGTCATTTTTGCTGAATGAAATCTGGTTGATAGAGAAATCTTTCTGCCATTCTTTCTAGTTGCTCCACAGAAGTCTCAGCTGGCACGTATGCCTCATTGAGGGTCTTGATTAGTACCTTCTGGTGTTCGGGGGATTTCATCAACAAAGATAGCAAGGAGACTTGTTTAGGAAACTTTCGAAGCTGGTCAACCACTTCATAATCCGCCATCTTCATATTTTGAAAGAAAGCTTCCGCCTCTTCGGCACTCACGGGTTTTTTAGCTGGGAAGCCTTTCTTGGTGGCATTGTTCACTTCTTCAAAATTGGAGTACTTTTCCACAGGGTAATTTTCTTGAACCTCTCCTGAGATTTCTTTGCCTTTATACGTCACCACTGTTTTATGGTAGTTCCAAGGCACCGCGGAAGGATCCGTCATGGGATTCTATGCCGCGCGGCCAATAACCATGGGCTCACTCAGCCTTGGTGAATTAACTCGCCCCCGCACCACATAAGCTCCCTTGGACACGTACATTTGGGTTGCCTTGTTCAGTTCAAATCTCCTGGGAGGACTCAAAGTCATCTGCTTTTCCTTGCGGCCCCGAGGGTCATAGAGAACAACATATTTGGCGGGTGCTGCCCCAGTTCCTGCTTCAATTTTCTTCTCTGATTTTGAGTGGGCGGTTTTTTTCTTTTTCTCCCTTTCATCTTGCTTCGGGGAAGTTTTTGGCTTTCTCTCCACATCAGCAATGGCAATTATGGCCTTTAATCCCGGGTCAAATTCCTTATCTTCACAGATCATCTCGATTATCGGTCTATTATCGTGGGCTGGCAGTAGGTTGTTGGTCACATTGGGGATATCCTTGTCCCTTAACACTATCTTCCTCTATTTTATCAAATTCTCAATGTCTCTTTTCAAGGTCCAACAGTTTTCTGTATCATGCCCCTTAGCTCCTGAGTGATAAGCGCATCGAGCGCCCCGTTGGTAGGAGGGTGATTCTGGGTTTTGCCTGTTTGGAGGTACTGGCTGTAGCAGACCCATTTGGACAAGCTTCGGAAACAGGTTGGAGTAGGATTCACTAATTGGTGTAAAAGTTTGCCTCCTGGGTGGCTCACGGGGAGGGAAGTTATTTTGCGGAGGACGGGGGTTGTAGCGGTTTTGCCGCGGAGGCTGGTTTTTTTGAAATAGAGCTTGGTTCCTGTTAGCTTGCTGCTGAGGCCGAAAAAAAACTGAGCATTCATGACCGCATATGGCTGAGGAGCATAGGCCATGTCCTGTTGAGGGTAATAATGCTGAGGGGTTCTTTCTGGGAACATGGATCTAGGAGCACGGTGTCTTCTTGCACCTGATGCTACCGTGGATGTTTCTTCTTTCTTCTTACCTTTTGCTACTCCTCCAGACCCGCCTTGAATGGCTTGGGAGGTTGCTCTAATAGTGGATTGGCTTAGGATTCTGCTTGTTTTCAATCCATTTTCCACCATTTCACCGATTTTGATAGCTTCCGCAAATAGTTTACCCATAGCTGACATCATATTTTGGAAGTAGTCGACTTCCTGATCTCAGAGGAAAACAGTGACCATTTCGACCTCGTCCATCGGAGGCTTTACTCTAAATTCTTGCTCACGCCATTTGATTGCATACTCCCAGAAGCTCTCCGAGGACTTCTTTTTCAAGTTTTCCAATGAGTTTCTATCTGGAGCAATGTCTATATTGTATTGGAGTTGTCTGACAAAGTCTCTAGCGAGGTCGTCCCAAATGTGCCAACGAGATATATCTTGATCCATATACCACTCGGAGGCAATACCAACCAGACTATCTCCAAAATAAGCCATGAGTAACTCGTTTTTTCCTCCAGCTCCTCGCAACTGATTGCAGTGTTTATGAGAAATAGGATCACCATGTCCATCATACTTTTTAAACTTTGGAGCTTTGAATCCCAGAGGCAAGTGAACATGAGGGAACATGCATAGATCAGCATAGGACACACTTTTCTACCCACTCAGACCATGTATGTTCTTGAGGCTCTGCTCTAAGCTTATCATCCTCTTTGCAATTTCTTCCTGTTCGGGAGTTTTGGCAGTCTTTTCCTGTCCCGCAGTGAACACAAATTGAGGCGGCTGAGGATAAGTATAAGTGGGGAACTGAGGAGGCTCGGACAGTAGGTGTTTGGAATGTAAAGGCTGAAGGATCAAAAGTGGGCCTAGGCAGTGCAGGCTGTGTTGTTGCTGAGCATGGAGGAGCGGTGAAGATATTGGAGGCCGCTCCGGACATGAACACCTGGGGGCGAACCTTAGAAGGTGTTCCCACGAAATGAGCCGATATGGTGGGCTGTCCCGGGGGTGGCTGGATGATTGATTGGAACATTAGAAGTAACCCCTAATATAAGAAACAGTTCGGGAAATCCTGGGATGGCACTTGGCGGCTCTCTTCCATTCGCCCAAGAATCCCACATTTCCATGACCCGTAGATGCAAGATCCTATGCTCTTCAACCGTAGTAGATTCTGAGGTCGGGATGCCCGAGATTGGGCTATCATCTGCGATGGGAATTGTTGGAAAGGTCATTTCCAAAGACATTTCGATACTCCTCTTGATCTAGTAAAGTATGGATGTGAAGACAGGTTACCACGAAAAACCAACCACTGTTTCTATAAAACCTAGACTGGGAGACAGCAGCAAACGGTTAGTTTGAGACAAATAACAGATAGGTAATCGCATGTTGGGGGTGTGATGCACCTATACAGTTAAATGGGTTTCTACATGTTTTGCAACGGTCGCATGCTTCATCCCGGCTTTTTTATTCTTTCCCATTTTTCTTCCTTCAATTTCCACTCTCTTTTCTTGCTTTTCCTTTCTTTTGCTCTTTTTCTCTCATCATTTTTCTCATTTTTTTTTCTCTTTTCCTTTTTCAGTTTCTTTTCGTATTGGAGCTATTTACAATATTATGATCGGATCCAATGAGGATTGCCTATGTATCATGACGTCGCGTGAATCAGATCATTACGTAGTTCAAGAAAAATAAATACGAGAGGTAAGGAAACAATTTTTGGAATTTTCAATTTTCATTAATAAAACTTCTATTAAAAAATATGTTAACTACTCATTTTCTTGGAAATAAAAACTACAAACAGACTCAAAATAAACCAAAATACAGACTCGATGCTTGAAAAATCAAGAATACATTAAAGCTTCAACTATTGGGTCCCGCGGGGCATCATTAGGCCTCGCCGCGGGCCTATGTGCGAGACCCCCTTGTAGTCGCTCCAAATCACCATAACTTGACGGACAAAAGTCATCACTGTAGCAAAGAAGGTGGTACGAGTAATGTCCTCGCATGCTTGGCATTTTATGGTGATATAGTTAGCGATGGCCCTAATCCTTTCTCTAATTTGGCCTTTTTCCTGAAGTAACCGCCCTATCTGCCGGTTCTGGGCTTCCAACACTTGGGAGTCATGAACGTGCTGATTTTGCAATTGTTGTATGTCTTTCTCCATTTGAGCCATCAACTTATAACAATGTTCCCTATCAGCCTTTGCAATCTTTAGCCTGTTGGGCTGCCTCATCCTCAAGAGTAGTCACCTTTCTTCTTAAGCTAGTGATGGTCCCTTCATAGTTTCTCTTCATTTGTTGCACAAATCGTGCTCGTTCTTCTACTTTCTTTGTCCATTGTGCCCGGATTTTTGCCAGACTATCTTTAGACTTTTCGAGGTCTTCTAGGCACTCGAGGACTTTCTTTTTTAGACCACTTATAAGTCTTTCATCAGCCCGACTTCTTTCCGGATTATTGGCAGTTGTTTCATCTTTTTGATCTAAGCTTTAAGGGCCTCATTTTCCTGGGTTAGTTTCTTCTTTTCTCCCTCGTCTGCGGCAGCTTGAACACCCTTTTCAAATTGAAGCTCCATGACTTGCCTTTCCAATTGGCTTATTTTGGCTCTATACTCATTCTCCTTAGTTAACCAATCCCATTGTACGTGGGCCCCATCGGTAAACTATTGGACATGTGGTCTCTTTGCGGGCGTTTCAGGAATCTAGAATCTTTTTCCGAACCAAACCATTTACTTAGGGTCTACTTCACCTCTAGCTCGGTCTCGCACTATGGTCTTAGGTTCAAGAAACCTACACTTATTCCATACTTGGCGAATTTTCCCTTCTGGAAATGCGACTTTTGGGCCTAGTTCAATGACATGTTTGCTCAAGTCTTCACCATTGTGGACGGCTTGAAATCTTCCTAATTGTCGCAAAACCCTATAGGGAGCATAGGGTTAGATGCTTCGGATGCCCATCAAGAGGATATAAGACACTTCAGCTGACATGTAAACTGCGTCGGTGGTAGGAAGCCATCCAAATGCCCACTCAATCTTATTGGCAGTCAAGGATCTCAGATGTGCAAGCCAAGCTTCAGTACCCTCAGGGAATTCAATACCTGCCACTCGACTTTCGAATTCTTCAATGCAGCTCAACCCGGTCAAACCATAATTCATGTACCCAACCCAGTGACAGAGGTGTTCTTGCATCCATAACTGTAGTAACAAATTGCAACCCTGGAAGAACTTTCCCCCTTCCCGTCACATAGTCAAGGCTCTATAGATTTCAGATACGATCAGAGAAACCACAGTGTTGTTGGCTTTCTTAATAGCAACATCGATCATTCCCATAAGACCGATCTCTATATTCCCATCTTTTCGTGGACATACCACAACTCCCAAGAAGGCTACCATGAAAGCTAAACCCCGCCTTACCTCCCATTTATCTTTGTTTCCGGCATGGGTTAGACTAATGTCTCATCAAAACCTCGAGGGTTGCCATATCGATGATATAAGAAATGGAGTGTGCAATACCCTTCCGATAAATTTCCATCCAGAACATCCCGATTAATACTCAGTAAATCCAGAAATCTATGGGGAGATACCGGTCTTAATGCCAATGGATATTGGCTTCTAAGATTTCCATTAAGGCCTGCATAACCCGTAACTTCCTCCAATGTAGGCGTGAGCTCAAAGTCAGAGAAACGGAACACATTGCAAGTCGGGTCCCAAAAAGGTATTAAAGCTTCAATTATTTCCAACCTTGGCTTGACGTTCAATAGTCCGACGAGGCCTCCCAGAACTTTTACCATTGTTTCTCTACTGCCCTTTTCTAGATCATTCCACCACATATGGAGCTTCAAGGGAATCTCCTTAAGGACTGTGAAGGGTTCAATTTCATTCGTGCTTATCCTGTACATTTATTAAGGTGATTTAAAGATTTATTTTAACCTAAAAGAAGAAAAAGCACCATCATTTTTTTTCAAAATCTTCAAAAACAAAACCCCGGCTTTGCGGATACGGCCTTTTATCACTTTGGGAAAGAAGATTTTAAGGTTGTGTCTGCTAACCGTTAAAAATGACCCAAGGTGGCCGTTCTTGCAAAAACAGCCTTCCGGCACCCTTTTGGGGACATCCAGCTTATTTTAGACAAGAATGCCATCACCCGACTTATTTATGACAAAAACTAAAATTTTGTTATTTTTGGGCTATTTTTGTAAAAAGGGAAGTTGGACCCAATGGGGGTTGCCTACGTATCCCATATCAGGTGAGAATCAAACTGGCGTAGTTCGGGCAGATTTGACAAAACCAATATTTTTTAAAACAAAACCTTTCTTTTCTTTTATTTTCTCAAAAATCCGGCAGAGTTTCAGCACTATTTGGGTATTGGTTTTTTCAAAACAAGTGATTACCCTCACTTAACCCTAACATTGCTATTCACTTTTTAAACTCTCTCCCATTATTTACAAGCCGGTCAACATGAAAATACGAGCAAATAAATGCACAAGTAGCAAGTAAGATGCATCAGGATGGTCTTTTCATTTCAGGTCACCTATCCTAGACGGACCCAACCCCTGTGTTGAGCCCCCTAAGTCAAATGCATGTGATGCAAACAAATGTTCCTACTAGGGATCCGGCATGAGGCTTTATTATACTAGGTTGAAAACCTGGATTTATTGTGCTAGACCTAGCTTACCTGAGTGGACAACTCGAGCCGGGGGGGGCAGCGTACCGAGAATACAGAAGCTTCGCCGGCTTAGCAACTTGTCCGAACCTCGTTCAAAATGGGAGACTCTAAATAGAAGAGAAGTCACACGAAGTGCACCCTTCTCCATGATGTAGAAGACTCAGAGAGAGGAAGGGTTTCAGAGCAGTTTATATAAACAATTTAACAAATATCAAAGCGGTAAAGCATTTAACACATTTAGCATGAAACATGTAGGAAAATCAGATAACAGAAAAAGCCAATCATAATAGTTACTCTAAGCTCGAATTCTTGAACCCTGAACCAGAGATTCTGGGTTCGATCCCCAGCAGAGTTGCCAGATCTGTCACACCTCCTTTTTTACACACCATCCCGAGGGATAGTGTATAGCGGAGTTTTTTCACTTTAAGTGACATTATTCGAAATGGGATTATTTAATGATCAGAGTCACCACTTGGGATAGGTTTGTTTCTGGTGTCCCAAGTCACCGGTTTATCTTGAATCCCAAATCGAGAAAGTTTTCGACTTTCCTAGTGAAGTCTGCTAACTAGAAATTCTGACTAAGGAATTCTGTTAACCTAGGGGAAGGTGTTAGGCACCCCCGGATTTCGTGGTTCTAGCACGGTCACTTAAACTATCATAATTGGCCTATTACCTGGTTTTAAAACATGTTTCAACCTATGGTGCAATTTTAAATTATTTACTGTTTTTGATTAATTTTAAGGAATATTGAACGTCGTCTAAAACATGTCTTTGGAGCGCGTCACATGAAATGCACCCGCAATCCAGAACACATCTTATTCAACGTTTTAGGATTTGGATTTGGGTCACATGAAATGCACACCCGAGTTTAAAAAGGTAATATTATTAAATGACGTGCCTAAAGCAACTAACACGTTGTTAACTTTGCGGGAGGCCATAAAAATTTGCTAAATGGCACGTCCCAAGTTCTAAGTATTTTAAAGGAAATAATTAAAGAGGGACACACAATTTGTGATTTTATTTGGCGCGACGCACCTCGATTCCATTTTTTAAAGGATGTCCTAAAGATCAGAAAGTCATGAACTATTATTGTCTATTGTGGTTCAACTCCTATCCTAATTAAAAGACTTAATAATTAACATTAAAAATTAACTAACATAAAAAATATTCAAGAATATTTGGGCCCCAAGATCAAGCCCAGACTCAAACAAGGACAATTTCCATTATTGAAAGGGTCCTTAGTTCGAATCTACCACTTAACTTGGAAGGCTCAAACACTTACAATCTTGTTTTTGAAAATTATTAAACCAAAGGAAGACAAAAACTATGACTAAGGCCTTCAATATTTTGGGCTTTGGAATAGGCCCAGCAATTACTGGACCTCTTCACTTTGAGGCAGCCAAAATCCCTCTTATCTCGAAGTCCTTCGACATTCAGGCCCATAAGAGGCCCAAACTTTACAAAAAAAGAACTTGGCTGGAGGTAAACTACCTCTGAATCAAGCCCAAACAGACAACAAAGAGACGTAGAGCTAAGGAATTATGCCACATGAATTTGATCTAACAATTTAATATGTGGGAACTATTAGATGCTTCGCAAATCAATTTTGCATTCATGTCTAGCTATCAACTCCAATTTTTGCATTTAATACTGGTTCCATTAAAAGTAAAACATTCCCTTTAAACTCATCGCTCAATATGAACTTCTAACTACAGGACCTCAAATGAAAGCCCACAACACATTGATCTTATGAAACTTTCAACATTAAATTCCTGGACTCCTTTTTACTAACATATCTAAACATGGAATAACTAAATCAATATATGCTGAACTTCATGTACCAAAAAAACTACACATAATCAATATTGCAAAGAAGCATCACCCACAGTCTATACACGACAGATTTTAACTATTTTAGCTTAACCTTGAAACAAACTATACCTCTTTATTATTTAATGAACAATCAGCATATAGTGCATGCCTAGGATTCCATCAGATTACAGCTAGACATGTTGTGATAATTCAGGCAAATTACATAACTGAGGGAAAACCAATACAATTAAACAGCAGGTAACTGACAAAATATACCTACTGGCTCTATTACACGAGTTATACATCAAGCTTTCACAATAATCTGAAATCAAATATATTCATACATTGGATCAAGGCACAGAAATTAAGAAGACAAAAGAGGTAAAGTTTTGAATCAAGAGACTAATGCCAGGCTTCAACTTATGTTTTTTCCAATTTCCATTCCTCAAACTTCCATTACACAATCAACAGAGTTTACAGAATCGTGTACCTGGGAATGAAGAGAATTACAGAACAGGAAATCAGCAGTAGCAACAGGAACCAACAGCAAGAAAACAGAGCAGGAATTGCTTTTAAAAACCAAGAAGATGATGTTTAAACCCCAATATCAACCCCAGTCGAGAAACAGCAGTAGGATTGACCTCAAAACTGATTTCAACACCTAATTCAACTCATTTTTTGAACCTTCAGTTGCTCATAAATTATTTTAGAATGAATATCTTAGAAATTTCAGAGATTTTTCTTAATAGAATAGTGAATTTTTGAAGTTTTTTTAGCTGCCTATATTTCTCTACTTTTTTTATCTTCTAATCTGACTTCAATAGCAAGGAAAGAATGCCTTTATATGCAATAAAGTAGGGCAACCTGCAGGTTTTATTTTACCTCTTGGGTCCCTCATTTTATGACTTGTTTATCAAGTTAAACTACCCAAAAAGCTGAAATTCAAAAAGAAAAGAACCCCCCACTAGAAGCTTCCTATTCTGTTATACTAAAGATTCCCTAACCTTTACTCCCCAATTTACCCTTAAAGCCTTGTTATTTACCCCTCAAATTGTTAACTTAGGTTAGACTAACCCAAAGTCCAACTACACCAGCCCTTTTAACTTGGTCAGTAATTACCATAGTTACTTATGAGGGGCTTGAATACTTAGAGATCCCAAATGAACCAAAGAGAACAACAAATCCAAAATTTGGGGTAAACAGAATCACTTTTGATTTTTTTGTAAAGCTTGAATTATCTTTAACTAATCAACTCAAAATTAAACTCTTTATCAACCATCAAACAAAGCAAATGAAGCAAATGAAATTAAACAAGTAAGAACAGGAAAAGAGAAATCAGTGAGAGGAGGGATAGGGGGAAATCAAGAATTCAAAACATAACTTAAGCAACAATAGGCAAGAAAAGTTATGGCATAGATTTTAACAATGAAGGAGGACTAGGCATGGAAGGGGAATCCAATTTCAATCAAAAGAAAACTCAAATATGTGGAGAAGAAGAATAGGGGACGAAATAAGAAAACAAACAAAGAATTAAGAAAAACTCACTGAATCAGGCCTCTAAACTTGACTGACTTTCGCATTTGATCCCCAAATAAGGTTATCCGCTTATTCTTTGCCAAGAACAAGAAAACAACATTATTTGAAGACCAAACAGACTCTGGATACTAAGGGGACCTTGAGAGGTGCCTCTGCATGAACGACCTTGGCTATGGCTAGTGGGGCTTGAACTTAGATTTGAAATTCGAAGAGTTCAAGCCATGTTTGAGGAAAACTGACTATGGGATAGGGTATAGGAGATGAAGGAGGTAATGGAGTGTAAATTTGGTAGTGGTTGGTTGTGGCGGTGCCACCGGAGAAATTGGGCGACGCTAGGGTTCCGCTTATTTGATCTGAAATTCGAAGAGTTTTGAGGGGATTCGAGTTTAATGGATTGGGGATTTGGGATAGGGAGGTGGAGGAGATTCAAGGGTGTAATTTTGGAGGTGATTGGCCGTCGGGCACCGCAGTGGGTGATTTCCTGGAGGCGGCGAAGGCGGCAGAGGCGGCGGAGACGGTGGCATTACAGGGGTTCTGAGAGGTTTGTGAGATGGTGAGTGAAGGGGGTGGGGATAACGTTTGGACATATAAATATTAAGTGACCCAGGCTTCTGAGCTGTTGGATCATCTAACCTTGATGGCTCAAATTTAATTAAGCAAAACGGCGTTGTTTTGGCACTGTGGGATCCTGGACCGGGCTGGGGTGAACTAGACTGGATTTTGAATGGGACTTTTGGTTTGGGCTTGGAAGATTTCAAGAATTGGCCCAAATTCAGATCTTTTATTAAAAATCTCAATTTCCTTATTTTCTTTTCTTTTCAAATTAAAACTAAAAATCTAAATTAACTCTAATAAATTAAAATAACCTACCCAATTATATTAAGCTTTAATTAATAATCAACACTATTAATAAAATACCAATTTAAAGAAAACTAACAAAGTTCAAAGCTAAAATTTAAACCAAGAAAAACAAATCAATTTTTTTGTCATTTTTGTATTTTTGTAAAACTCTGATTACTAATTAATTTTAAAATGTAAACTTTAATCCTAAATGCAAATGCAATGCGTATTTTGTAGTTTTTTTTTATGAATTATGTTAAATTAAAAATACACACAGAAAAATGCAAATAAACACAAAAATTATGCAATTAATTCCTACAAATTAAATAATTAAAAGAAAAATCCTAAATCTAAGAAATCTATAGGAGTAATACATGCGAGGCAAAAATCACGTGCTTACACTACTTATTCTTCCGAACAGTTGGCTCGAGTTTAAATTCGTGAGATTTTCAGGTTCATGGTGTGCTGGTATCTATCATCTCTGACCGGGGTACGCAGTTTACATCGCGGTTCTAGAGAGTCATACAACATGAGTTAGGTACTCGACTTGAGTTGAGCTCGACATTTCACCCTCAGACGGACAGACAGGTAGTCCAAGCGCACTATTTAGATACTATCGCACCTTATTTTATCGCGAAAGAGGGTTTCGACGTCGTGACAAATCCTTTTAGAATGGGAGATAGAGTGCTAAACGAAAAAGAGTCACCACCTAACAATTTTTGAGGTGCGATAGGGCACCTATTATGCAGATAACTTTGTTTGACTAGCCAACGCCACCAAAGATCGGGTAAGGGCCTCAAAGAGAAGGTGTTAGGCCCTATTCGAGGTCCACCACTATGGTTCCCTGCCGAACTTAAGATTATGTGGATTACAATTAAGCTAAGTGATCAAATAAACAAAGGGAATTAAAAGGTCAAAGAATCTTATTACAACATGATTAGTACAGATCTTAGTACGAATATAGGGATACACTATTTAGATCTAATAGCAACATATAAAAGAGGGGGGTCCTAAGTTTTTTAGCCAAAAGGATCACCCCTAAGGTAGGGAGTTACTCATATTATTCAGCGGGCACAGACTATTATTTCCTACTACCCAAATACTATGTTAAAGTTGTTTACCTAAAAGCGCTCTAATTCAATTCTATGCCGTGCTCTATGCATTCACTACCTATCCCATACCTATGGCCCAGGAGGTATTGGACGTCTACTTGGTGGTTCTAGACCTTACATAGGCTGCTCAGAAATGTCAAAACTAGGCGACATACAAAACACATATTGGACTGCAAATATGGGCAGTTATGGGCTCAAGTTTACCTCCACACTTAAGCAACAAATGCACGCGAGATAGGTTTTTATGTCAGGCAATTCACAATTAAGAACCTTAAGCCCTATAGAGATGATATCTATGTGACTATGAATTAAAACATACAAGCGGTTTCAGAGGCTAGGCGCTGCTTATCTCCAAATAATTATACGATTGTTGCATGCTGATTTGAGATTGCATATTTCCAGTTATTTAACATATAGGTGTTGTGTCTAGGTGATTTACGCATAAAGTGACAGTGAAATCTATTGGAGAAAAGCTTAGAATTACTCATGTTTCTTACAGTGGAGTAAAGGAGCAATAAACAGTGTTGAGAAGTACAACATTAACAATTATTAAGACGGACAGTGATATCCTATAGACAGGATCTCTAGCAATTAGCACTTGGAACCGATTTTATTGTTATACTTTAACCTTATAGGCATGTTTTCTAGGTGAACAGTGTGATACAGTAGCAAATGAAATGATTAAAATCTTATAGGCATGATTTCTAGTGTATATGCTGCAGGAATGCAAATTGAAGGAAAGCTCAACAGAATTTATTCCTATGGGCAGATTTTCTAATAACATATATCAACAAGGATAATTGAAGCATTTGAGCTCATGTTTTGCAAGTAGACAAGTAGTGTGAGTGTGTGCTTCTCCTAATGACATGATTTATACAGTGTACATAGAGATCGAACGGTATATATAATAAGTAAATTATTGAATCCTATAGGCATATTTTCTACCCTTGCGCACAAATATCAGAATTTAACCATTCCCCATTTTTACTAACACCCCAATTGTTTATTAAAAAGTTATTACAGGCCCAATAATAAATATGATTACAAATATTATACAAATAATGACAATAGGCCCATAGTAGACCTAAAAGAAATACCCAACACTGTCTGGGCCTTCAACAATTCCTTCATAGCATACCCAGATTACAAACAACGAATCATATTCATCAAGCACGACCCAGAATCCCTAGAAGAGCTCATACAACCATAAATTGGCCACATACCCAAGTATCACATCACTTGTACCAATCAACTTACATGTTCATTAGACAATTGGAAGAAGGAATTGTGTGGGGTAGTTCAGGTCTCAGTAGTAGAGAAAGTGGCTAAAAGACCCCAAACCCTAGTGTGTCATAGTTCACAAGAGTCTCAAATGGACCCCGAGCAGTGCTCACACTAGGGAGGTCAGTAGCAAGAGTCTTAGTGGCTTTGGCTTTCAGCCGGCCAAGAATGATAGGTTCGGAATAGCATAGGTAGCAAATGAGAGAGAATGGAAAATGGTTAAAGGACAGAAGTTGAGGAAATGCACTTATAGATCAAGGTAGACATAGCAAAGTTGAGCATACAGAGCAGCTAATCAAGCAGGTCACATGACTTAGAAGCAGGTTCAGCATGACTTCAACAATTAGCAAAGTAACACATAAACAGCCACATATTGAAAGAGATATGGGAGAAACAAGTTTACAAGATTGACAGAAGTTATCATGCATAGGTGCATAATACCAACAGGTTTAAGTAAGGCACTGACTTAGAAATTTGAAACCTAAAGGTCTTATTTATGTCAAACATGGCATGGAAACACAAACTAAGATGGCCATTCTAAAGGTTTCAAACAGTCATTAAGGATATAAGTCTAAGCAAAACAGAGACATGTTGTGAGGGAGTAGATCATAGTTGATAGAAAAGGTCCTAGCAGATATTAGAACACACTACATATTCAAGACTATCATTACAGAGATTCAGAACAGAGTAGGAAAGTAGAATCATGTCAAATAGCAAATGTAGGCATTCAAGTATTGACATAGTAGACTAACTAACTAAAGAAGGTCTCAGTTATGCCAGGGATTCATCCTAATATCATGAAACAAAACAGTTCAAACATGGTAGGGAAAACGAGTGGAGATAACTGTTCTAAAACCTCAAGCAATCACTAAAGAGTATGGGATCAAGTGAGCATGATGAGTGACAAAATAGCAGGGAAACAAGTCACAGTTGACAATGAAGGTCTTAACACAGTTATTATAGATGTGAGACATTCATTACAGAGATTCAAGACAAAGCAGGTAAGCATATTCATGAACATTCAGGCACCAATACACTAGTTAAACGAGCTTAGGAGGGTTCAAATTATCCAAGTTAGACATAGACAATCTCAGAACTAGCAGCATTAGGAGAAGTTAAATTCTAAAGAGACTTAAAATGAGCATAAAGCTAATAGAGTTGTGCATAAAAGCAGCCCAGAAACACATTAAGCCATAGATTTCATAAGCAGGATGTCACAACCCTCATTCACCCTCCATGAACATGTCGTGATGGCACCTAGTTCCTACAACTAGGTAAGCCTAATAGTGCGGAACAATTTAACATAATTTTCGAAAATATCTAATTAAGACCGAATAACTGAAAGAAATATGTATATAACTGCCACTCGGCTTTATAACAAGTGCGGAAGTCAAAATCTCAACCCAAAACCCAGAAACTCACGGGAACCACAGGCTAACAAAAACATAGTATGCTGCTCTAACTCCAAAATATCTAAACAACTGAGAGAAAAGGAATAAGCTAAAAACTAATGCTGGAACAGAATAGAGACTCCTGGTCTGCGGATGCAGCAGATATACCTCGAAGTCTCTGTGTATCTCCTCGCCTCAAGGATAGTGCGCCTGAGTAGAGGTACCTGGATAATCTGCACATGAAAAACATGCGCAGGAAGGGCATGAGTATACACCACAGCAGTACTCAGTAAGTGTCAAGCCTAACCTCGGTTGGGTAGTGACGAGGAAGGTCAGGGCCCTATTGAGGTCAAACAACATAATATGAATTAACAATATGAAAACTGACAATAATAATGAGTGCAGCAGTGGAATAAAAATAAGCTAAACAGGGCAATACAAATACACAAAGAAAGGAGCAACCATAGAATAAATACAGCTCAATGTTAATGGTAACAATGAGGATCTCCCAGGATACCATCCTGTATTCCTTTTCTCAACTGTCTAGTGGATCTCCCGGGATACCGTCCCGTAGTGCATCATATGTCTAAAATTCGAAGGATCTCCCGGGATACCGTCCCATAGTCCATCATATGTGTAAATCCGAAGGATCTCCCGGGATATCGTCCCGTAGTCCATACATGAATATACCGGGGGATCTATCGGGAATCTAACCCGCAGTCCCAAAGTAAATGTGTAGGGGGATCTACCGGGAGTCGAACTCGTAGTTCCAAAGTAAACAAACAAGGGGGGAACTACCGAAATCCCACATCCGTAGTCCCAATATAAATGTGCAATCACAACCAGAAGGTACATAGAAATGAAGTACAAAAGACAAGCAACAGGTAGTACTGGCCTAGCATGCTTCACGTAGTATAGTCAACGCAACATAACCAATTAGGCAAGTTAAATCAACTAAACATGCTTTCCTAATCTAGCACAGGCTATAATTGCAAGTAGCACAAAGCAAATATGAAAGAAACTCAATCTCAACATCTTAAGTAAAAAAATCGGATTTTCAACAATTGGCTCAAGTACACGCTCGTCACCTCACGCACAAGGCACTCAAATTACCAAATAACAAATCTTAAGGGGAAAGGTCCCCCACACAATGTTAGACAAGCCACTTACCTCGAACCGACTCAAAATCAACTAGAAATCACACCCTTGCCACGAGTATCTGACTCCAAATGTCCCAAATCTATTCAATTCAATTATATATCGTAAATAACATCATAAACAACTGGTTTCACTATTTAATTCAAATCTACAACGTGAAATTAGGTAAAATGACCAAAATGCCCTTCAAGCTAACATCTCGAAATCAAATAATTTTTACATTTTCAGAACCCTCGTACTCTTACGAGTCTACCCATATAAAAATCTCCCAAATCGGAGGTGAAATGCTCCCTCAAAACTCAATAGTTTAGCCTATGAAGTTTCACCCAATTTTTCCAATTTTTTATCCCAAATTCGAATTTTAATGATGGATTTAGCTACAAAATGATTAAATATAACTAGAAGAGATTAAAGAATTGTTACCCAATAGTCTTCTTTTCAAAACCCTCTGAAAATCGCCCTTCCCCGAGCTCAATTTGATTTTTCTAACTTATGAAATCTAACCCTCGAAATTTCTATATCTGCACAGGCATTTTCACTTCTGCGGACAAGGGACCGCATCTGCGGTGCTGCTTCTGTGTAAAAAGAGCCACTTTTGTAGTTTTCACTAAAGGGATAGGGGGCCGTATCTGCGATGTCTGAGCCGCTTCTGCGGCTCTGCTTTTTCGGACATAGAACCGCTTCTGCGATTTCTGAGGAAAAAGGGCAAAGCCGTATCTGCGGCCATCTAGCCATTTCTGCGGCGCCGCATCTGCGGTACCCAAACCGCAGATGCGAAAATACCAGAAGAGGAACACTTCAGCTGCTGTATCATTTCAAAATTTCTCCGTTAACCACCCGAAATCATCCCGAGGGCCCCGGGACCTCAACTAAAAGCACCAATAACACCTAATACCTCATTCAAACTTGTATCAATCCTTAAAATACCTCAAACAACACTGGAAACCCAAATTAATCAATGATTTAAGCCTAAGAACTTCAAATTCTAACAAAACACGCTTTCGATCAAAAACCTAACCAAACCTCATCCGAATGACCTGAAATTTTGCACACATGTCCCAAATGATATGACGGAGCTACTACAACTTCCAGAATTCCAATCCGACCCTCGGATCAAAAACTCACTATCGGACCGGAAACTTCAAAAATTCAAACTTCGGCATTTCAAGCCTAAATGAGCTACGAACTTCCAAAATGCATTTTGAACACGCTCCCAACCCCGAAATCACCTAACACAGCTAACGGAACCATCAGATTTCCATTTCGATGTCGTCTTCACACTGTTCTGACTACGAACCACTTTTCAACACTTAAGCTCTCATTTAGGGACTAAGTGTCCCAAAACTCTCTGAAACTCAACACCGAATGTCCCGGCAAACAAAATTAGCAGAAATGAACTTAGGAGAAGCAGTTCATAAGGGATTGGGCATTAATTCTTAAGACAACCGGCTGGGTCATCACATCCTCCTACACTTAAACATTCATCTGTCCTCAAACGAGCATAGAGAACATACCTGAAGTAGTGAAAAGATGAGGATAACTAATGTGCATATCCTGCTCGGTCTCCCAAGTCGCCTCCTCGACTGGCTGACCCCGCCACTGAACCTTCACTGAAGCTATGTTCTTTGACCTCAACTTTCTGATCTGCCTGTCCAATATAGCCATTGGCACCTCAACATAAGATAGATCCTTGTCCAACTAGACTGAATTGAAATACAACACGTGCGACGGGTCACCGTGATACCTTCGGAGCATCGAAACATGGAATACCGGATGAACTCCGGCCAAGCTGGGAGGTAAGGCGAGTTCATAAGCAACCTCCCCGACTCGCCTCAAGATCTCAAAAGGGCCAATAAACCTCGGACTCAGCTTTCCTTTCTTCCCAAACCTCATGACGCCTTTCATAGGTGAAACCCAAAGCAGAACACGCTCACCAACCATATATGAAACATCACGGACCTTCCTGTCCGCGTAGCTCTTCTATCTGGACTGGGATGTACGGAGTCTATCCTGAATCATCTTAAACCTCTCTAACGCATCCTGAACTAGCTCTGTGCCCAATATCCTGGTCTCACCCGGTTCAAACCAACCCACCAGAGATCTACACCTCCTACTATATGAAGACTCATACGGTGCTATCTGAATGCTAGACTGATAACTGTTGTTGTAAGCAAACTCCGCCAATGGCAAGAAATGATCTCATGACCCTCCAAACTCAATCACACACGCACGGAGCATATCCTCAAGAATCTGAATAGTGCGCTCGGACTGTCCGTCCGTCTGGGGATGTAATGTTGTGCTCAACTCCACCCGAGTGCCTAACTCCTGCTGTATGGATGTCCAGAACCGCGATGTAAACCGGGTACCTCTGTCTAAAATAATAGAAACTGGAATACCATGCAGATAGATAATCTCCCGGATATAAATCTCCGCCAACCACTCCGATGAATAAGTGGTATACACAAGAATGAAATGAGCGGACTTGGTCAGTCGATCCACAACGACCCAAATTGCATCAAACTTCTTCAAGGTCTGTGGGAGTCCAGATACAAGATCCATGGTGATGCGCTCCCATTTCCACTCCAGAATCTCTATCTGCTGAAGCAACCCACCCGGGCGCTGGTGCTCTTCCTTCACCTGCTGGCAGTTGAGGCATCTAGACACATAACCAACTATATCTTTCTTCATCTCCCTCCACCAATAGTGTTGCCTCAAGTCCTGATACATCTTCGCGATGCCCAGATGGATGGAATACCGCGAACTATGGCCCTCTGCTAGAATCAACTCTCGAAGGCCATCAACATTGGGCATACAAATTCGGCGCTGCATCCTCAACACTCCATCATCTCTGATAGTCACATCTCTGGCATCTCCGCGCTGAACCTTGTCCTTAAGTACAAGCAAATGAGAATCATCATACTACCACTCCCTGATACGATCAAATAGGGAAGACTGGGAAACCACACAGGCTAGAACCCGATTGGGCTCCGAAAGATCAATCTCACAAACTAGCTAGCTAAGGCCTGAACATCCATCGCCATAGGCCTCTCGGAAGCTGGTAAATATGCCAAACTACCCAAACTCTCCGCTCGGTGACTCAAGGCATCCGCAACCACATTGGCCTTGCCAGGGTGATACAGAATAGTAATGTCATAATCTTTCAGCAACTCTAACCACCTCCTCTGATGCATATTAAGATCCTTTTTCTTGAGTAAGTGCTGCAAGCTCCGATGGTCAGTATAGATATCACAAGGCAACCGTACAAATAATGATGTTGCCAGATCTTCAAGGCATGAACAATGGCAGCTAACTCAAGGTCATGGACAGGGTAATTCTTTTCATGTATCTTTAACTGTTTAATTGCGTAGGCAATCACTCTACCGTCCTGCATCAACACCGCTCTAAGGCTAACTCTTGAGGCGTAATAATAGATAATATAAGACCCTGAATCGGTAGGCAACGTCAAAATTGGGGCTGTAGTCAAAGCTGTCTTGAGCTTCTGAAAGCTCGCCTCACACTCCTCTGTCCATTGAAATGGGGCACCCTTCTGGGTCAATCTAGTCATAGGGGCAACAATCGATGAAAATCCCTCCATGAAGCGACGGTAGTAGCCCGCCAAACCAAGGAAACTGTGAATCTCTATAGCTGAGGAAGGTATGGGCCAACTCTGTATGACCTCTATCTTTATCGGGTCCACCCGAATACCCTCACTTGAAATCACATGGCCTAAGAATGCCATAGAACTCAGCCAAAACTCACATTTTGAGAACTTTGCATATAACTTCTTCTCCTTCAAGGTCTGAAGCACGATCCTCAAGTGCTGCTCATGATCTTCCCGACTCTGGGAATACACCAGAATATCATCAATAAAAACAATAACAAATGATTCAAGATATGGCCTGAATACACTGTACATCAAGTGCATGAAAGATGCTGGGGCATTGGTCAGCCCAAATGACATAACAAGGAACTCGTAATGACCATACCGAGTCCTGAAGGCAGTCTTCGGGGTATCTGGGTCCCGAATTTTCAACTGATGGTAACCTGAGCGTAAGTCAATCTTAAAAAACACCTGTGTGCCCTGAAGCTGGTCAAACAGATCATCAATACGAGGCAAAGGATAATGGTTCTTCACTGTAACTTTGTTCAACTGGCGATAATCAATACACATAGGCATAGAACCATCATTCTTCTTCACAAACAAGACAGGAGCATCCCACGATGAAATACTGGGACGAATAAAACCCTTACCAAGCAATTCCTGCAACTGATCCTCCAACTCCTTCAACTCAGGAGGAGCCATACGATACGGAGGAATGGAATTGGCCTAAGTGCCCGGCAACAGATCAATGCCGAAATCAATGTCTCTATCGGGCGGCATGCCCGGGAGATCAGCTGGAAACACATCAGGATAATCCCGTACCACTGGAACTAAATCAACTGAAGGGGTATCAATACTGACATCTCTCATATAAGTTAAATACATGGCGCACCCCTTCTCAACCATATGCCGAGCTTTATGAAAAGAGATAACTCTACTAAGAGTGTGATCTAAGGTACCACTCCACTCAATATGCGGAATACCTGGCATAGCCAGGGTCACAGTCTTGGCATGACAATCAAGAATAGAAAAATGGTGTGATAACCAGTCCATGCCCAAAATAATGTCAAAATCCACCATACCGAGTAACAATAAATCTGCTCTGGTCTCAAAACCACGAATAGTAACCAAACATAACCGATAAATGCGGTCCACAATAAGAGAATCTCCCACGGGAGTAGAAACATAAACGGGGGCACTCAAAGAATCTTGAGCCACACCCAAATGCGGAGCAAAGTAAGAAAAAACATAAGAATATGTAGAGCCTAGATCGAATAGAACTGATGCCTCTCTGTAACAAACCAATATAATACCTGTAATGATATAGTTGGAGGCAACAGCCTCAATGCGAGCAAGAATTCAATAATACCTAGCCTGGCCCCTCTCTCGAGGGTGACCTCTATCTTCCCGACCTCCTCCCCTAGCTGGCTGGGCAGGTGGGGTAGCAGCTGGAGCTGTGATCATGGCCTGAGAACTCTGAGGAGCACGTTGTAACTGAGCAGTCTGTGAAGATGCACCCCTACCAAGTCTAGGGAAGTCCCTAACCATATGGCATGTATCGCTACACTCGAAACAAGCTCTGGGAGGACGCGGCGGTTGTGGCTAGCTAGGACCAGTTCTGTTGGACTGCCCCCAGGAAGTTCTCCGCGCAGGAGGCGCGCTAGAAACTGGAGGTGCATAGTAAGGCTCCTGGGGTATAGGCGAAGTTGGAGCACTGTTGGCTGCTGGAAGAGCTGAATGGACAGGGCGACCCGTATAACCTCTACCATAACGACCTACTAATGGGGTACGGGCACAAGAGTAGTGACCCGACTCTCAAGACCTCTTGGCCTCCCTCTCCCCTTGCTCCCTAGAAAGCATACCCTCAATCCTCCTAGAAATGCTCACTACCTGCTGATAAGGAATGTCCATCTCCAACTCTCGAGCCATGCTAGATCTGATGGGTGGAATAAGACCCTCAATGAACCTGCAAACTCTCTCCCGAAATGTAGCAACCAAGGCTGGTGCATGTCTGGCCAATCTGGTATAATGGATGGCATACTCTTAAACGGTCATAGCACCCTGGCGTAAATGCTCAAACTCTGCACGCCATGCGTCCCTAAGACTCTAGGGGACAAACTCTCACATAAACATATCTGAGAACTGGGTCCAAATCAGTGAAGCATCCTCGACTGGACTATCTAACTCATAAGTACACCACCAATCATAGGCAGCTCCCCTAAGCTAAAAAGTAGTGAAAGAAATCCCACTGGACTCTACTATGCCCATAGTGCGAAGAATACGATGACACTCCTTTAAAAATCCCAAGGCATCGTCTGATGCTAATTCACTGAACACTGGGGGATCATATTTCTTGAACCTCTCAAGTCTCCACTGCTCGTCCTCTGAAGCAGCTGACCCATCCTCGGGCTGAACTGTCATACAGGTGGTACGGGAATAATCTCGAAAACTTGCTCAACCTGCACTCACTGCTCAGGAGTGCGAACGGTGAGATTCTATGCTCCTCCCCCGGCCTGGGATGTGGCTGTAGCAAGGGGAAGCAACCTTACCTGAGCTAAGGTGGTGTACATGCTCATTAACTGAGCCAAAGTTTCCTGGAGCGCTGGAGTAGTCGTGGCAGTAGTAAGTGTGCCAGGTGCCTGGGCTCCGACTGAATCCGCTAGTAGTACCTCAGCGGCAGCTCGCACAGGCGCTATGGCTGCACTACGTGCGCGTCCTTTCCCTCTCCCCCGGCCTCGGCCCCTGACGGCTGCAGTAGGGGGCGCGAGTGCCTGATCATCTCGAGTAGCACGTGTCCTCACAATCTGTGAGAGAATAGAAGTCAGAAGTTTAGAATTGATTTTCAAAAATATCGCACGGCAAGGAATTCAAATGAAATGAAGATTTTTTCCTAAACAGTTACATTGCCTCTCGTAGATAAGTACAGATGCCTCCGTATCAATCAGCCAAACTCTAATAAACCGTCCTGTGTTCCGTGACTTCTATGAACCTAGAGCTCTGATACCAACTTGTCACGACCCCCGTTCACCCTCCATGAACATGTCGTGATGGCACCTAGTTCCTACAACTAGGTAAGCCTAACAGTGCGGAACAATTTAACATAATTTGCAAAAATAGCTAATTAAGACTAAATAACTGAAAGAAATATGTATATAACTGCCACTCGGCATATATAACTCATAACAAGTTCGGAAGTCAAAATCTCAACCCAAAACCCGGAAACTCACGGGAACCATAGGCTAATGAAACACACTACGTTGTTCTAACTCCAGAATATCTAAACAACTGAGAGAAAAGGAATAAACTAAAAACTAATGCTAGAATAAAATAGAGACTCATGGTCTGTGGATGTGGCAGATATAACTCAAAGTCTCCGTGTATCTCCTCGCCTCAAGGATAGTGCGCCTGAGTAGAGGTACCTGGATAATCTGCACATGAAATGCATGCACAGGAAGGGCATGAGTACACCACAGTGGTACTCAGTAAGTGCCAAGCCTAACCTCGTTTGGGTAGTGACGAGGAAGGTCAGGGCCCTACTGAGGTCAAACAACATAATATGAATTAACAATATAAAACCCGATAGTAATAATGAGTGCAGCAGTGGAATAAAAACAAGCTAATTAAGGCAATATCAAATACACAAAGAACGGATCAACCACAGAATAAGTACAGATCAATGCCAATGGTAATAATGAGGATCTCCCAGGATACCGTCCTGTAGTCCTTTTATCAACGGTCCAGTGGATCTCCCGGGATACCGTCCCATAGTACATCATATGTATAAATCTGAAGAATCTCCCGGGATACCGTCCCGTAGTCCATCATATATGTAAATCCGAAGGATCTCCCGGGATACCATCCCGTAGTCCAACCATTAATATGCAGGGGGATCTATCGGGAATCTAACCCGCAGTCCCAAAGTAAATGTGCAGGGGGATCTACCGGGAATCGAACTCGTAGTCCCAAAGTAAACAAACAAGGGGGGAGCTACCGGAATCCCACATCCGTAGTCTCAATATAAATACACAATCACAACCAGAAGGTACACAGAAATGAAGTACAAAAGACAAACAACAAGTAGTACTGGCCTAGCATGCTTCACGTAGTACAGACAAGGTAACTTAAGAAATTAGGCAAGTTAAATCAACTAAACATGCTTTCCTAATCTAGCACAGGTTATAATTGCATGTAGCACAAAGCAAATATAAAAGAAACTCAATCTCAATATCTTGAGTAAAAAAAAATTGGATTTTCAACAATTGGCTCAAGTACGCGCTCGTCACCTTGCGTACAAGGCACTCAAATTACCAAATAACAAATCCTAACGGGAAAGGTCTCCCACACAAGGTTAGACAAGCCACTTACCTCGAACCGGCTCAAAATCAACTAGAAATCACGCCCTTGCCATGAGTATCCGACTCCAAATGGCCTAAATCTATTCAATTCAATTACATATCGTAGATAACATCGCAAACAACTGGTTTCACTATTTAATTCAAAGCTACAGCGTGAAATTATGTAAAATAACCAAAATGCCCTTCAGGCCAACATCTCGAAATCAAATATTTTTACATATTCAGAATCCTTGTACTCTCACGAGTCTACCCATATAAAAATCTCCCAAATCGAAGGTCAAATGCTCACTCAAAACTCATTAGTTTAGCCTATGAAGTTTCACCCAATTTTTCCAATTTTTGATCCCAAATTCGAATTTTAACAATGGATTTAACTACAAAATGATGAAATATAACTATAAGGGATTAAAGAAATGTTACCCAATAGTCTTCTCTTCAAAACCCTCTGAAAATCACCCTTCCCCGAGCTCAATTTGATTTTTCTAACTTATGAAATCTAACCCTCGAAATTTTTATATCTGCACAGGCATTTCCGCTTCTGCGGATGCGGTCCCACTTCTGCGGAAAAAAAGTCACTTCTGCGGTTTTCGCTAAAGGGCCAGGGGGCTGCATCTGCGATGCCTGAGCCGTTTCTGCGGCTCCGCTTTTGCGGACAAGCACTGCTTCTGCGGTTTTTGAGGGAAAGGGGCAAAGCATATCTGCAGACATCTAGCCGCTTCTGCGGTGCCGCATCTACGGTTCCCAAGCCGCAGATGCGAAAATACCATAAGAGGAACACTTCAGTTGCTGTATCACTTTAAAATTTCTCCGTTAACCACCTGAAATCATCCTAAGGCCCCCGGAACCTGAACCAAAAGCACCAATAACACCTAATACCTCATTCAAACTTGTATCAATCCTTAAAACACCTTAAACAGCACCAGAAACCCAAATTAATCAATGATTTAAGCCTGAGAACTTCAAATTCTAACAAAATACGCTTTTGATCAAAAACCTAATCAAACCTCGTCCGAATGACCTGAAATTTTGCACACACGTCCCAAATGATATGACGGAGCTACTGCAACTTTCGGAATTCCAATATGACCCTCGAATCAAAAACTCACTATCGGGCCGAAAACTTCAAAAATTCAAACTTCGGCATTTCAAGCCTAAATGAGCTACGGACTTCCAAAATACATTCTGAACACGCTCCCAGCCCCAAAATCACCTAACGGAGCTAACGGAACCATCGAATTTCCATTCTGAGGTCGTCTTCACACTGTTCCGACTACAGACCACTTTTCAATACTTAAGCTCTTGTTTAGGGGCTTTCCCAAAACTCTCCGAAACTCAACACCGAATATCCGGGCAAACAAAATTAGCAGAAATAAACTTAGGGGAAATAATTAATAGGGGATCGGGGCATTCTTAAGATGATCGGCCGGATCATCACACGAGAGCACATACAAATCAGAAACACATAAAAATGAAACTGCAAAAGGTCAAGCGACTTACCAATTAAACGGACAACAATAAAGACAAAAATTCCACAAGAACCCAAAATCTCAACGCGTCAAAGTTCCTAAGAGTTTCAAAATAACCCCGAAAAATGCTCGCACTAAGAGAAAGTTCGAATAATAGAATCACAGTGGCCTTGGCTTTCAGCCGACCAAAAAAAAAGTACAGAACAAAAGAATAAGGGAATAACATAACAAAACTCCAATTTTTAGTAAAAGTATATCGATTCAGGTCTGTCTCAAAGGGGAACGGGGAGGGGTTTATATAGTGACAGAAATCGAACAAGTAAACAAAAAAATACTGTAAAATCAAACATAAATAATGAAGTAATAACATACATAATTGATAAACTTAGGGGGAAATAGGTAAACCCTAGTTGACAGAAATCAAAAATTGGCTGGAAACTTGGCTAATCGGACCCATATAGTCTGGTCAAGATGTATATGGACTAAATACTTTCCAGATTCAAGTGATTGAAGTCGAATGGCTGGATATTGAGAGATAGTACTTGCCATATTTAGGCACGTACTAGGTGATACCATAGTTTTGTACAAAATAATGAGATAACATACAAAAGGTAAGGAAATCATGGAAAGAATCCTATGGTTGAGACAGATTTGGAGAGATTTGAGATGGCGGCTAGGGTTTCTGTAGAGAGTAAAGGAGAGAATTTTAGGGCGGCGGGTTAAGGAGAATGAGAGGATTAGAGTTGGTTGGTAATTAAAATGAGGGGAATAAATGAGGATCGTTGATCTTGAAAGATCAACGACTGGGATTTCAAAATGAAAGGTGCGGGTTAATTAAAATGGGCACCGATCGGGTTTTGTAAAGGGGTCATTTGGCTTTGGGCTGGTGGTTTAGGGCTAAGGTGTTGGGCCATTTTCGGTCCGAAAATTGCTTTAAAGTTGGGCCAACTCTTAAGTACACACAATTTATCAAAATATAATTTATAAAAAATGATTAGTAAATAAATAAAAAATATTTTATGCACTAAGATGATTTAAAATAATAATTTAGTATTTTAAAAATATAAAATACTATTTTGACACAAATGATATAAATAAGAAACATTTGTATATGAATATAGGCTATTATTGCAAAATTAGATAAATAGCTTAAAATGTAAACATAATTATACAAAATAAAGTTAAAATATTATGAAACATATATGAGGATGCAAAATAGTAATTTGGATGACTAAGTCATCAAAAATAATTTAAAGGGATAATTACTAAATATTTATGTAATTTAAATGCAATAAAATTAATTTAAAAGCTCTAAAAATTATGGAAAATTATAAAAGTGCTTGTATAGATTTATAAGATAAATAATGATGCATAAATAATGTTTTAAAAATATATATATTATTTGAAAAATATGAGGGCAAAATTGGGTATCAACAGATACTGGAGGATGTGCTCCGTGCATGTGTGATAGAGTTTGAGGATTCTTAGGATCAGTTCTCGCCCCTTGCGGAGTTTTCCTACGATAATAATTATTTTTGCACCCCTTTTTCTTGCGAAATTGGGTTTCGACATTGACAACTCTTTTAAGGAAGGGTTTTAAAAGAGAGTCGACACCTAACGGATTAAGGTGCGTTAGGGCACCTATTTGCAGATAATTATATTTAACCAGTTTCTGTCACCAGAGATCGGGTAAGGGATCGAAATTACCTCAAAGAGAAGGTGTTAGGCACTCTTCGAGGTCCACAACTGTGGGTCCCAGCTGAACTCAATTATATGAATTAGTCTAATAAAGAAGCGAGGGAATTATTTAATAAGGATGGAGGGTCCTAAGTTTTTTAGCCTAAAGGATCACCCCGTGCAATATAAATAATACTTCGTAACTCCCTCAAGATGGGGTGTTACTCATATTATTCAGGGGGCACAGACTATCATCTCCTGCTACCCGATTATTATCTTCATGTTGTTACCTAAAGCGCATTAGTTCAATTATAACTCGTACCCTATGTGTGCACTACTCGTCCCTTACCTACCGTACTGGAGGCGCTGGGACCTCTATTTTAGATGATTCTAGACCCAACTTAGGTTGTTCAAAATTGTAAAACCAGGCGACAGAAAAAACAAGTTGGACTTTTCATACAAGAGCAGATAAAGGCTTAATTTAGCCTCCACACATTAGGCAGCAAATGCACGCAAACAGACTGGCATATCGATAATTTTTAATAGTTAAAGGTTGTTAGGTCCTATAGACATATTTTCTATGTGATTCCAGATTTTAATTATACTGGCAGTTTATGAGAAACGATTTCTAAGTGACTATGTAATTTCCTACTGACTACAATTAAAAGCGTTTGAACTTATAGGCATGTTATCTAGGTGACTTATTCAACAATTGACAGTGATAACAATAAAAATGCCCAGAATTATTTGGTTACTCCTATAGGCCTGCTTTCTAGTGACATTTAGCAAGACGTTATGCAGAGTTCTAATTTCAATATTTGGCACAAATGATAGCTATCCCTATAGGCATGAATTCTACTTCTGGTGATTGAAACTGCTTATTAATTCCTAGAGATATGCATATAAACTAAGCGAGTGTGACAACAAATTAAAACCTATAAACATGATTTCTAAAGAAGCAGTTTTGAGTATGCTGTAAGTTGAACTTGGGAATTGCATTTCCTATAGGCATGGTATCCAATCATGCAATGGCAAACCCAAATATTTAGACAAGTTTTCAGCAGAATATTTCTTGGCGTAAAGTAAATCCTATAGGCATGTTATCTAACATATAATAGCAGAAAGACCTATAGGCATGTTATCTAACATATAATAAGAGAAAGACCTATAGGTATGTTATCTAACATATAATAAGAGAAATACCTATAGGCATATTATTTAACATATAATAGCAGAAAGACCTATAGGCATGTTATCTACCCCTTTTCATACAGAATGTCAAATAAGCCCATTTCCCAATTTCATTATTGCCCCCAATTGTATTTACAAATAATTATTATAGCTCATAATCGAATGAATAAATTAAAAAGCATATAGACTATAGAAAGCCTACAGCATGCCCAAATACATCTGGACAGGCCAGGACCTTTAATCTATAATATCTCCAAAAGCCAGTGTTCATAGTGACCAACAATGACTGATTCAATTTTGTTTCAAAGACAAGCATACCAACCCCAATTCTCTAGTGTTTCAGAGTTCCCAAGGGCTTCACAAACCTCAGACTATGCTCACACTAGAGTAGAAAGGTAGAACCAATTTAAGGAAAACATCAAATCCTGGTGTGTCAGAGTTCTCTCATAAGAACCCTGAGCAATGCTCACACCAGGAAGGCTAATGGATAGTACTTAGATTACTTTGGCTTTCAGCCAGCAAAGAATTAGGATTCAAAAGAATGCAGAACAGGATTGGAAAGTACACTTAGGGATAGAATCACACATAGAACAGAGACCAACACTTTGAGACTGAGCAGACTTAACAAGTTTGAGAATTAACAAAGTCACAAACTGATAATGACCAACTCATTAGCATGTTTTCACAAAAGACAATACAAAATTCAGATTAGGACAAATCATAGAAAACGAGGTTCATTGATTGATTAATGAGTCAAGAAGCATATTAGTTATAAGCTAGAACTAATAAAGAGGTTATGGCATGGAGAATACAGAATCATAATAACAGATTTAACAAATAAAGTACGCATAGTGAACTAGTATCGAAGGATTCTCAATATTAAAAGATAGTCTTGAGTTATACATGATTAAACAGGTTTGATCCATTAGTCTACTGAGTCAAACATATCTAAAACACATAGAGCAATGAGTCTAATAACAGTAGCATACTGAACAAGTGACACAGTAGAGAAGTTTCAACAACTTACTAGTTCAGATAAAATAGAAAGAAGTTTAGCAATGCAGCAATGATCATCAACAGCAGCAAACAATAGAAGATTTCTGGCCTTGGCTTCCATCCGGCCAGGAATCAAAACAGAATGATAAAAATATATAGTTTTAGTAGTGAGAAATACTCGAGTTCTAAGTCTGTCTAAAGGGGAATGGGGGAGGGGTTTAAATAGCACCGGGATAGGGCACACAAATATGGAAATAATCAATCAAGAAAACATCTAACAGTCAATTAAGGGAAGAAAACTCAAAACTTTATTTAAGGTAAGCCAGAAGTAACAAGTGCATAGACGCGTGAAACATATAGTCAGAGATTTTAACACAGTAATTAAGGACTCAAACAGATTTGAGGTATCAAAGACTCCTAAGTTTAGGGTAAGTGAAATTGGTCAATAATTAATGGAAAGAATCATAAAAATAGATTGACAGTATCACCGAAGGAAAAAATGAAATAAAGAATCAAAAACCCTAATTTTTAGGGTAAGTAAAATTGACGGAAATAATCAAAGGTAAAGTTATAATAAAGATGCATAGCAACATTAAAGATTGAACAAGATTTGGATCGATTTTTAAGAATCAAAAACCCTAATTTTTAGGGTAAAACTTATTCAAAAATATCTATAAATAATCATAATAGAGATGCACATAGATAGATAAACAAAAACATTAAAGAGAAATTTTTGACAAAAAATAGAAAAACCTTAACAGGTCTTGAAAGATCTGAACCCTAGCTTTAGGGTAAATGAAGAATCGAGAAAATCTCAGAGATTCATACCATAAAGAGATGAAGAATGAATATAGATGGAAAGAAGCGAAGGTTCGAACCAGATTTGTTCCAAAGCAAGAGAAATCTACTTGTCATGTTAGGCAAGTGATTATGTAATACCATAATCGGTTAACCAGTAATAGGAGACAGCCAATAAGGTAAGGAAATCGTCTATGGATTCCATCTCTGAGTTGGAATCGAAGGGGAGTGGGATTACGGCGCTAGGGTTTTAGAAGAGGGAGAGGGCGTTTAGGAGTTTAAGGATGGTGGATGGTAGAGAAATAGGGGGATTAGGGTTAGGAGTGGTTAATTAGAAAGGGAAGGGTGAACAGAGGCGTTGATCTTGAAAGATCAACGGCCAGGATTGAAAAAGGAGTTTGGGTCGGGTATAGAAATGGATCACTGGTTGGGTTATTGGGTTAGGGTCATTTGGTTTGGGCTGGGATGTTGGGCTGGTGCATTTCAAGTAATTGGGCTAGGGGTTGGTCTGATTTTAAATAAAAAAGGGACAGGTTTTAAATACCCAATTTTAACAAATAAATAATTTATAAAAAATAATAAATGAGTACCAACAATATCCTTTGTGCACTAAAATAATTTAAAATAATTTTTTAATATTTTAAAAATATAAAATATCTTTTTCTGCATAAGTAATGTAATTATACACTAATATGGGCTATTATTGAAAAGATGTGCAATTTAGCCTAAAAATGCAAATGTAATTATGAAAAATGCACTAAAAATATTTAAACACTATGTTGGCACAAATGGTGAATTTAAATGATTAAATTATCATAATATGAAAGATAATTATTGTATATTTGCACAATAATTGTTGATACCCAATTTTTTCCTCATGTGAAAAATACTTGTGCATGCTTGTAAATCCAATGATAATGCATGTGCACTATTTGAAAATATATATATGTATGTTTAAAATATATGAGGGAAAAATTGGGTATCAACAGTTATCAGTCGAGCATTCAGATGGCCCCGTATTAGGGGTGGGCATCGGTCGGTTCGGTTCGGTTCGGTTCGGTTATGAATATTATTGGTTTTTTCTATCGGTTATCGGTTTATAAATATGATAAATCGATAACCAAACCGATAAGAT
Source organism: Nicotiana glauca (assembly GCA_026770625.1). Classification (NCBI taxonomy): domain Eukaryota; kingdom Viridiplantae; phylum Streptophyta; class Magnoliopsida; order Solanales; family Solanaceae; genus Nicotiana; species Nicotiana glauca. The sequence goes on from MU762741.1 coordinate 97,262, forward strand.
ATTGGTTATCGTTTATCGATTTATCGGTTCAGTTAGCGATTTACCCGATAAGGTAAAACTAAATAAGAGTATAGACATTCCCTAAAACATGTTTTCTAAACATGAAGTGCGAAACAAAAATCAAAAGATAATACACAGTTAACAAAGCAGAACATATACTACACCTGTTAAGTTTTCTCCTTCAATCAAGACTAGATTCGTACTTCCCTAATCATAAAAATAGGGAGTGGGACTATTATATTTAATTTTCAGAACTTGTTTCCATCTTCGTCTGCTTAGGTACCGCTCTTCATTGGATACCCATATAACTACAGATTTAGAAAATCATTCAAGTAAATATCCAAAAATTGATTTTTAAGGGAAGCCTAAATCAGTGTTTCTAAGATACCAAACTAAGACGAATTCAGAAATGGGATATGAAACACTAGTGCAATGCTCTACCAGAAAAAGATAATGGTGTGAAACTAAGTCTTGGCGGGCTGACTGGTGACTGGTGGTCGGTGGGGCGTGAGCCGTGAGCCGTGACGCAAAGAACTGGTGAGGGCATGAGCCGTAAGGCAGACTGACGAAGAACTGGTAAGGAGTGAGGACTGAGGGTGACAAGGTGTGAGGCGGAGAAAGAACTGAGAAAGAGAAATTGAACTATGTATATGAAACCCTAATATGTATATACTTAAGGGTAAACTAGTAAATTAATTAACCCTTATTGGGTTATCTATTTACCCAATAACAGAATTTCTAAATCGAGCCCGAACCGATAACCCAATTAAAAAAAAATTACACGTTACCGAATCGTTAACCCATAACCCAATACCGATAACTCAATAAGTAATTAACGGTTCGGGTTATCGGTTTTACCCGATATATGCCTGCTCCTACCCCGTATGGGGCATTGTATGGTAGACGGTGTCGGTCTCCAGTAGGTTGGTTCGAGGCTTCGAGTCGGGCGAGGCTAGGCTATTGGGTACAAACTTAGTTCAGGATGCTTTGGATAAGGTTAAGGTGATTCAAGATCGACTTCGTACAGCCTAGTCCAAATAGAAGAGTTATGCAGGTCAGAAGGTAAGCGATGTTGCACTCGTGGTTAGGGAGCAGGTCCTGCTCCGGATATCACCCATGAAGGGTGTTATGAGGTACGGGAAGAAGGTCAAGCTGAGGCCAAGGTTTATTGGCTCTTTCGAGGTGTTGCGGCGAGTTGGGGAGGTTGCTTATGAGCTTACCTTGCCTCCCATCCTAGCAGGAGTTCATCCGATGTTCCACGTTTCTATGCTCCGAAAGTATCACGACGATCTATCTCATGTGTTAGATTTTAACTCAGTCAAGTTGGACAAGGACTTGTCCTATGTTGAGGAGCAGGTGGCCATTTTGGACAGGCAGATTTGAAAGTTGAGGTCAAAGAATATTGCTTCAGTGAAGGTTCAATGGAGGGGTCATCCAATCAAAGAGGTGACTTGGGAGACCAATCATGATATGTGCAACTGTTATCCTCATCTGTTCACCACTTCAGGTGTGTCTCTATACTCGTTTGAGTACGAATGATTGTTAAGAGGGGGAGGATGTAACGACTCGGTCGGTCGTTCTGAAAGTATTTGCCCTGATCCCCTATATATTGTTTCCTCCATTTGTTTCTATGCTTATGTGACTTGCCAGGAGGATTTGTTTTTTATTTTGGAGTGAAATGGGATATTTAGTACCAAAAATGGAAGCTTAAGTTCTAGGATTTTGACTGTAGTTGGAACTGTGTGAAGACGACTCCGGAATGGAGTTTCGTCGGTTCCGTCAGCTCTGTTGGGTGATTTTAGACTCAGGACCGTATCTGAATTTTGATTTAGAAGTCCTTAGTTGAATTATGCTTGAAATGCCGAAAGTTGGATTTTTGGGAAGTTTGACCGGGAGTGGACATTTTAATATCGGTGTCGGATTCCAATTCTGAAAGTTGAAGTGGGTCTGTAATGTCAAATATGACTTGTGCGCAAAATTTGGTTCAATCAAATATGATTTGATAAGTTTTGTATCGGTTGTAGAAGTTTAAAGTTTTAAAGTTCATTAAGCTTGAATTGGAGTGTGGTTCGTGTTTTTAGCATTGTTTGATGTAATTTGAAGGGTCGACTAAGTTTGTATAATGTCTTAGGACTTGTTGGTATGATTGGTTGAGGTCCCAGGGGTCTCGGGTGTGATTTGGATCATGTTCAGAATATTTCGAAACTTGTTGGATTTGCAGAAAATCACTGATGTTCTGTTGCTGGTTTCCTTCATCGTGTCACGAAGGGGTTCTGAGTGGAAGGTGTAGAATTCTCTTTGCGTTCGCGTATGGGACCATGCGTTCGTGAAGAAGAGTCGCAGATGGGTGGACCTCAGGTTGTAAGCCAACACGTTCGCGAGTGAAGATCTATATTTGCGAAGGCCTGGGCAGTGTTCACCGCGTTCGCGTGGGTGAGCTTGCGTTCGCGAAGAGGAATCTGGCAGCTAAGAATTTTCGTGCTTCGTGAACGCGAGGCACATTCCACGTTCGCGAAGAAGAAAAGGCCTGGGCACACTTTAAAATTTCAAATCAAGGGGTCTTCACCCATTTTCATTATTGGACCTAGAGAGCTCGTATTGAGGCAAAATTTCGAGGGTTTTTCAGAGGAAATATTTGGGTAAGGTTCTAGACTTGTTTTTGATTAATATCCACTAATCCATCATTGATTTCACCATTTAATTAAGGATTTGGGTTGAGAAGTTTGGGAAAAAGTTGAAAAGTTCTTAAATCGAATTTTGGTGTTTTGATTGAGGTTTTGGTATTGGATTTAAGTAATTTTCGTATGGTTGAACTCGTGGTTGAATGGGTATTCATATTTTGTGACTTTTACCCAATTCCGAGTCATGGGTCCGGGTCGACATTTTGGGGAGATTTTCTAATTTCTTGTTAAAGTCGTGATTTCATTAATTAGATTAGTTTCCTATAGTTATATTTATAGTATGCAATTGCTTTTGGCTAGACTTGGGCCATTCAAAGTCGAAAAGTCGAGGAAAAGGCATTCTTATAGACTGATTAAGCTTGGTTCGACATAAGTGACTTGCCTAACCTTGTGTGGAGAAATTCCTTTAGGATTTGGTACTATTGTAATAATTTTGTGATATGTAAGTGTTGTGTATGCAAGGTAACGAATGCGTACACGAACTAATTATTGAAAAAATCTGGCTTTTACTGAATAATAACATGTTATATCTTAACCGAGTTATCCCAGCATGTATAGTTATCATGTTTAGCCTAATATCACATGTCTACGTATCTTGAATGCTTATTTCAAAATATGTGCAGCATGCTTAGTTGAATATCTTGTTTTCCCTTGATTTATTTTTTATTTAGTCTCTAACCGTAGGATTTCTTGTTGTGATTTCATTGTTCCTTCGGTTACGAGCTGTATATTTACTTTGGGACTACGAGGCAGTATCTCGGGAGCTCCATATTGCATATTTACTTTTAGGACTACGAGGTGGTACCTCGGGAGCTCATATGTTACATATTTACTTTTGGGACTACGAGGTGGTACCTCAGGAGCTCCCCTGTTGAATATTTACTTTTGGGACTATGAGTCAGTACCTCGGGAGCGCCCCTATTGTTTATTCTCTATGTGATGTGTTGTAACCTCTTTGTAACTTCTTTTTGTTAAACTCTCCGTCTTTTTATTATATTACTACATCCTCTGCCTTAATTATTATATTCCAGTATGACCCTGACATGACCTCGTCAATACTCTACCGAGGTTAGGCTTGGCACTTGCTGGGTACCGTTGTGGTGTACTCATGCTACTCTTCTACACATATTTTGTATGTAGATCCAGGTAGCTCCTACCAGTCCCGCTATTATTAGAGAGTACGTGTTACTGCTACGGAGACTTCAAGGTAAATCTGCCAACGTCCGCGGACCTCGGAGTCCCCCTATATCCTTTTATGTTGTTCTTTTTTATTTTCCCTAGATGCTGATGTATAAAGACAGTTAGAACAATTCCTTTGAGCTTGTTACTTGTGACTACCGGATTTTGGGAGATGTCTATACCCGTGTTGTTGATTTACTTGTATGTGTCGAGCGGCAGTTTTCCAGCTTTATCTATATATACCTGTTGTTGTTAAGGTTTAGCTATTATTTCTATTATTATTTTTGTTATTCCGAAACTGTTAGGCTTACCTAGTGTTTGAGACAAGGTGCTGTCACGACATCTAACAGAGGAAGATTTGAATCGTGACACTAGCAATGGTAGATAGATTAACAAGATGGGAGATTCATGTTTCTGCTGCATATGTATTATGTTCTAATGATGAGGAGCTCATAGTATGTATAGGAGGTCATAACAGTTATAGCCTTGGTTATTTTTAAGTGAGCATGTCTCTTTGAGTCCAATGAGTAGGTGATGTAAAATATTACTTTTGGTTAAATAAAGATTTTCTTTTAATAAAAAGAAAAGCTATGAAAAAACTAATAATTTATGATCAAAATTAAATGGAGTTGACTGTTGAAGAACACAATAATGTCTAGGTGTACTAAGGGTTAACATACTATATATGGTGACATAAATTAAACAGAATTGATTAATGAAGAACACAATGTAAGAAAAATAATGTCTAGGTAACATACTAGATACAGGTACTCCCAAGTTGAACTTCTGTACCAAATAACTAATAGACGAAATTTGTCATTCTTTTATAACAATATTTATTCACTTAAACATGGTTAATCGACATATACTATGTACATGACACTAAATAAAAAATTTAAAAGTAAAAGTTCTTAATATCACTTGACTTTATTTTGATATGATGATAAGAGTTGAGCTTAGAAAAACAAATAAAAACTCAGCCTAAGTAATAATTATTATTAAGATATAGCTTCAAATATCTTTAATAAAGAATGTTCATAACAATATTTTTGTATACGGTCAAAATCATATGCTTTGACCTATAGGCTCGAGGTGTCGTCTTAAGATCGAATTCAGGCAAGGTCGAGTTCGAGCCCAATGGACCAGACTCGAGCTCGAAGATAGGATGCAGTGCCCGAGGATCGAATACGATGAATACCGAAGTCGAGTATGCTCGAACCCGAAATAATGTCGTTATGGATCTCTAACAGAATGAGCGAGATTCCTATTACGTCCCCAATATTATGGCGTAAATCTCGGAATAGAAGTGTAAGATTCGATATTAGGCGGTTAGAAAACGGTCCAATAAGATTCCTTACTGCAAATGGAAATGTACCTTATTTAGGATTCTCCTATTATATAAAGGGGACCCCAATCATGTGTAAACATCATCTAATCATTGGCAAAAAATATACTCTATACTTTTCGCTCACTGACCATCAGAATTGTCCTTTAATTTTATTGTTTCTTGCTTTATTGTTCTTGACTCATCTCGAGGTCACTGGGCTCGAGGTCGATACTGCCTAAGTAACACTGATTTGATTCACTTATTCCTTTTATTTATACCTTATATTTCTTGATTATTAATTTGTACTAAACTAAATCATATATCTTTAAAAACACAAATTAAATTTAATTGTTATTCATATTTTCGAGGTAAATAGTTTGGCGCCCACCGTGGGGCTAAATATAATAGTGATTATTTCCTTGTTGATTCTCATTACACACGTTATTTTTACACTTTTTCTTGTCAAGATTTTCTGATTCTCAGGATTAAACATGTCAAACTCGCAAAATGCACATGTTCATAACAACAAAGGTCTTGGATATCATGGGGAAAAAAATAATGTAGAGGTCGATGTACCACCGATAAACCCTGGGGAAAAATGTAGAACCAGTTGACGTTAGTACGCACATTGCTTTAAATACAGATTTAGGCGCAGACCCCGGAGGAAGTGTATGCAGAGAAGCCCGATCTGGGAACCAAGGAACACCAGGTATAGGAGATGGGGGAGTCAGCCTCTAATTGATATTCGAGATGATGCAAGCTCAGCAGATCGCCATCACTCAACTTCGGAGTCATAAATAAAACTCCGAGCATAGCTAAACCAGAAAATACTCAACGTGCTGAACCGGAACCAGAGAGGTCGAACAAAAATGGCTCGGGGAGTGATCCCACTATTATGAGAATGCACGAAGAGCTCAACAAGATGATTGAGTCCGGGGAAAAGAAGATTGAAAACAACGACAAAATAAGTGGAAACTTATAACTCCCGTGTTGACCAGTACTGAGGGCACCTCCAGTCTTGAAGGGTTTAGATGCCAAAAAGTTCATACAAAAACCGTTCCCTCAGAGTGCAGCTCTAATGCCCATTCCTAAGAAATTTCACATGCCCAATGTACCCAAATATAACGGGACAACCGACCCTAACGATCATATTGCTTCATACACTTACGGGATTAAAGGAAATGACTTTAATGACGATGAGATCGAATTGGTATTGTTAAAAAAGTTTGGGGAGACATTGTAGAAAGGAGCCATGATTTGGTATGATAACTTGCCTCCTAACTCGATTCATTCATTTGCTATGTTGGCAGAAGCCTTCGTGAAAGCACACGTCGGGGCCAGAAAGGTGGCAACGAGGAAATCAAATGTATTTAAGATAAAAGAAAGGAACGATGAGATATTGAGGGAGTTCATGTCCAGGTTTCATATGGAACGAATGGAATTACCACCGATCTCGGATAACTGGGCATGCAAGCTTTTATGCAGGGTTTGAACGAGAAGAAATCGATTGTGTCTCAACAATTAAAGTAGAATTTGATCGAGTACCCAGCTGTGACATTGTCAGACATACATAATCGTTACCAATCAAAGATTAGGGTCGGGGATGACCAGTTGGGAGCCCCCTCATTTCAGTTCATCCTAATAGGTCGGCAGCTAAGCCCCCAGGGATACAGATAGGGAATCAAGGTCAAACAAAGAACGGTATCATCCATATATCGATCGAAGAAACAATAGTTTGTGCCGTAACGCTCCTTGGAATGATCGGAGAAATGATCAAGGTCAAAGCTCTTAGGGACTCATGAGTAAGAGCGAGTTCGATAAACATACTGACCTCATAGAGGCACCTCGATTGTCAGAGTATAATTTCAGTATAGACGCATCAAGGATCATGTCAGCCATTGGAAGAATCAAAGACACCAGGTGGCCCAAGCCCATACAAACTGACCCTTCTCAAAGGAATCCAAACTTAATGTGTAAATATCATGGCACACATGGCATAGAACCGAAGAATGCAAGCAATTAAGGGAGGAGGTAGGTCAATTGTTTCACGAGGGTCGCCTTCGAGAATTTCTCAATGATCGAGCTAAAAACCACTTTAGGGAGAGAGATGCAAGAAATAAAACAGGAAGAACCACAACATATAATCCGCATGATCGTTGACGGTGTCGATGTCCCACAAAAACCTATGTTCAAATGCACCAAGGTATCGATAACCAGAGAAAAATTGACTCTGAGCTATATACCCGAGGATGCCTCATCATTCTATGACGAGGAAGTGGAAGGCATATCTCAGTTACACAATGACACCCTGGTGTCGATGCCCCATTTTTCTCGCAAAATCGGGTTTATGACATTTGGGAGGACAACTCATTTCCTTTTGGGAATTGGGTTTGAATTGAAGAGTCACAACCTAATGATTAAGTGCATTAGGACACTAAGAAGAACTATGATTTAGAAAAACCAGAGATTGGGTAAGGGCTTGAAATTATCCCGAGGGAAAGGTGTTAGGCACCCCTTGCGATCCACTAGTGATTGTGACTTTAAGTGCAAACAACAAGTGGACAAGTAAGAGTTATAAATATGAGATGAGGTTTTCACATAATTGTTGCAAGTAATTTGAAGTTAAAACAAAGTTAAAGAAGCTTAAATTTGAGAAGAAAGCAGTTTTAAAATTCAAAATAAACGAGTAAAAAAAGGGAAAATTTTCACATAATTGCTGCAAGTAATTGAAGTTAAAAGCAGTTAATGAAGCTGAAATTTGAAGAAAAAAAAGCAGTTTTGAAATTCTGAATAAAATAAAAAAGTAAAGGGAGTGGGGTCCTAGGTTTATAAATAATATAGATCACCCCACACAACACCCGGTAACCGTTTATACACGTGGTGTTATCGCGTTGTCATCATATTCATATCTACCCTTTCCTACCCTGTTAAGGTATTAAACGCGGAATAGTCTCGTTTTCTTATTGCATGCTATTACCCGTCCCAATCCTATCAGCCCCGGAGGTATTGGGATTACTAATCCTAAAGGGAAGGGGTGTGAAGTTTTATAGTTTCAAAGGACAAAATTCTAAGACGACAATCAAACACATATGTAACAAATATGGAGAGGAGCACATAACAGATAGAAAGGCTCAAACAAACCTCCTTAAAAACAAAGAGAAGCATATAGTTTAGCATGTCTTTACGCGTACTGATTAGGATCTGTTTAAACTTAAGAGTTATGGCAGACTGATCTATTACACATTTCAGATAAGAAACCCGAATTAGGCCTGCCTGCTAGTTGTAGTTAATAAAATCTGACTCAGTTAACTAGTCTTACCTTATGACTTGCCTAAGCGTTAAACGAAAACCTATAGGAATGATATCTATTAGTTTTAAAAAAGGAGTATACTAATTTGAATAGAAGGAAATTGTCAATTACAGGAATATAAATTGTGTTGTCATTATTGTTACTACTGACTTTAGACATATAAGTGAATGGACGATTTAGATTTAGTTGATAGTTTCTATAGGCATGTTTTCTAGGTGTTACTGATTTTAAAACATTTTTTACAATCGAAACAAGAGTGCAGAAATCCTATGGACATGATATCTGAATGATGTTTAGTTATTTAAACTTATAAACAGATTTGCCTAGTGATAGATGCAGATGCAAAAATTCAGGAAGTCCTATAGGCATATTATCTATATGATGTGAAGCATTTCAGAGATGACTTATAGACGTGGTCTCTATATCATACAAAAGTGCAGAAACAAATAGGCATGGTCTCTATATGAGATGCAAAAGTGCAGAAAACCTATAGACATGGTCTCTATAAAATGCAGAAGTGAAAGTTGAAAACAGGATACATGAGTGCAGAAGTGTAAATATTCCCTATGAACATGATATCCACCCCTTTTGCATGCAGGATTGACCCTCCCCTTTTCACTAACAGCCCCAATAGTTATTACAAGTTATTATTATAGCCAGAATGAATAAGAAAAAGTAAAATTACATCATAGAACTAAAAATTTACATCCAAGGAGAGCCTGATTCAGACTTCCTGTCTGAAGCATGAAGTAAACCAATCTCCAAAGATCAGATTCCAAATCCTTTCTCTTATTTGGAATGTGTCAGAGTTCCCTAAGGGCCTCATGGACTCCGGGCAGTGCTCACACCCAAATACATTGCAAGATTGAGTCAAGTGCGGAAGAACCAGCCCTCAAGTGTCCAAGTTCAGAAGGAGCTCAAGGTCCCAAGGCAAGGCTCACAGGAGGGGGGCAAAAATTAGAAACTAGGAATGAGTGTAAGTGCATAGAGGGAATTTCGGAAAGGGGAAAAAGGGAGTGGCAAAGAAAGGGTAGTGGTCATACCCAGCAATAGAAAACGTTGGCACACCCCACCAGCCCATTAGAACACATTATTTTGGGAGTTAGGATCCCCTAAGGGATCAAGTCTGGACATGAACAATAACTGGAAGATTGCCATGTTCTGAACTACAACTCAAAATACATAGAGGGGGACAGGGATGCAGGGATTCACAACAGAAAGAGATGAAAGGAAATTAACATGCTAGTTGACATTTAACTCCACATAAATAGTAAATAGAAATGAATATAAAGCTATAAGTAAACACTTTGGGATGATGCTAAAACCAAAACTAGAACCTACCAGTCTCAAGGAAACAAGCAAAGGAAAGCAGTAGTCTTGTAAATCCAAAGTGCAAACAAGTAGTCAGAAGCTATGAGTTTAGAAGAAAACTGTTAGATTATAAGTGTCTGAAGTGTGTAATGTGTATAAAAGTGTTGAGTTCAAAAGTCTTGATTGTATTAACCGTGTGTAATGTGTTAAAGAAGGTCATGTATTTATAGTGTAGAAAGCAAGAAGAAATAGGTAAGAAAATAGTTTGAAAATCAATTTCACAAGGTTTTCCTTTAATTAAGGGATTCTGATTTCAAATTGGTAAAAATAATTAAGGAAATAGACTAATCAAACACCTTTTCAAAGCAGTACAAGAGGGGTAAATACATAGAGGTATATTTAAGGAAAAAGTCTTGACAGCATACAGTTTGTGCAAATAAGGAAAGGAAATCAATTAACAGCCAGTAAATCACAGGGGCTGAATTTTGGTATGAATGAATCCAGTCAGAAAAGGGTGAAGAAAGGTTTTACTTAAGGAAAATCAGTTTCAATCAATCAATCCCTAAAAATAGGATTCTGAATCAATCATAAGTTGGAAAATCTTTTTAGAAGAAAGAATTCATCACACATACAAAAGCCTACAACCACGCTTAAACACGAAGAACTATCATGCTAAACAGTGGAAGGGTCTAGCATAGAAGAATTTAAAAGTACAAAGTTATAAATAAAGAACTTCAAACTTAGTTCATAAACTCAGAATGAGCTTGAAAGAGTCAAGGGTTCAAAAATAGAACCCCAGTTCAAACACATGACCAAACCTCGGTAGTTACCCCAAATTCTAGGGTTTCCACCTCGAGTCAAGTACAAAGATGAGGAAGCAACAGGCTCAGAGATTTCTTTCAGAAACTCATGAGAAAGCAAGAAAGTACAATCGAAAGTTCAAAGCAAACATAGTGAAGAAAACTATTTCGAAACCCAATGAGGGTAGAAGAAACAGTAGAGAAAACATGTTTTAACGTCTCGTAGAAGTGAAACAGTAAACACTTAAAAACATGGTTAGAGAAATATAGTAGAAGAGCACAAGAACACCGGAACAATATAGCAAAAGAACATATAGGAAAACATATTAGGATAAACATGTGAGAGCATAGTATAAAAAAATAGTAAAAGAAAGAACGGAGCACAGTAGAAGAACATGCATGATAAAGGAAATCGTAAAAACACAGTAGAAGAACATGCGTGGTAGAAAAGAAAACATAAGAACATAGTATAGATAAATACACATATAAAAAAGTCAGAGAAACATTTTAAGCTTTTTTCAGAAAACCCTAAATCAGAAAGAAGTAATTTTTGAAAAAAACTTAGGGAAAATGTTTAAAAACTCAAGCAGAGCACAGATATGTAACAAATCTAAGAAAAAATTAGAGAAAACCTCGAATAGCGAGGGTTTCAAAGGAACCATAAAACGAGAAAGGCTTGGAAAAGGTCTGATCTGAGTTAAATAAGTTAGAACTAGGCTCAAAACACTATAGTGTGCCGGAGCTGGGCCGGAGATGGACATGGAACCTTGAATCAGCGAAGATTTGAACGGACACCATCGAGGTCAGACCTCGAACCTTCGAGTACCAAGTGTTTAAGAGTAGAGGGAGATGAGTTTAAACCATCCATGGCCTGAGAGGCCATGGATTCCGGTGAGCTTGAGGTAGAAGACAGTTGAAGACGATTAGGGTTTCGAGAATATTTAAAAGAGTTTGAGAGAGGAAAGGTATTCAGGGGCGGCTGATAGAAGGGAAATGGGGGGGATTAGGGTAGTATTTAGGATTAAAAAAGGTAAGGAAGGATCGTGGCCGTTGATCAAAATTATCAACGGCCTAGATTAAAAGAAAAGGTCGGGCGGGTTGAATTGGTTGGGTCAGGGTCGGGTTAGACTGAAATTGGGTTGGTCCGTTAAGGGTTTGAAATTTGGTCAATTAGGGGGGTTAATTTGGGCTATAATTGAAATAAAATGGGGCCATATTTTAAATAGAAAGTTTTTCACTTTTTATTTTATAAAAATAGTAAAAATGATTTTAAAAATAAATTAAATGTACTGAGTCAACTAATAATATTTAAATATCAATTTAAAAATATTGAAACCAATTTCATAATTGTAAAATGCTATTAATTCTTAAAATAGGCTAAAATTGTAATTATATGCAATTTAGCTTTTAAAATACCAAATAAATTTATAAAAATGTATAAAAATTACCCTAGCTATATTTTATTATAATTATAAGAATAAAATAAGCTATTCACCAAAATGATAATATTAGAAATAATTATTGGTTTTGTACTGCTAAAAATGAGCAATAAATTAAATTAAAAATCCTTTAAAAATTAGGAAAAATACTAAAACACTTATGCATACTTATATATGCTATTTTGAAAGTATATGCATGTAAAAATACATAGGAAAAAATTGGGTATCAACAATTGCCCCTCTTTACCCGGGAAGGATGAAAGAGTTGTCGGCTAAAGACATGATGGCCAATTTTGACCGAGTGAAGTGGTTTTGAAGAGATTGACCGTGCTCTGGTTCCTGAGCTGCTTACATATCCCTGGTCTTACAGGAATCCGGCCATATATAGTTCAAGATCCGTCGGCAGAGTATGTCGATGGAGATCTTTCAAGAACGGATGCGATATTTAAGTTAGGATGGATAGTTAAGAGTCTAATAGGGCTGCGGGAACCAGAGCAGGATCACTCCTGCTGAGACGGCCGTTGCTCGCCGGTTTTCTTATAAATAAGCAATACGCGCATATATTGTGTATAAATTTAAATATGATGCAAGTTCCTGCTGGACCATGAATGTTGTCTTTGGGCGGTTAGGATGACGTCCTTAGACCATGATGTCCTAGGCCATGAAGCATATCATAAAGGATTCGCAGGCTATGAAATGATGCTCTCGGGCTATTAGAATGATACCTCCGAGCGATGATGCCTTTGAATAATGATATGCAAGAGATAAAAGGGGGTCCTCGAGCCATGGCATGGCGTTCTCGGGCTATGCGAATGGTGCCTCTAAACAATGACGCCCTTGGATAATTTGGTGATCTTTCAGCCCATGAAATGCAGTAGGTGGCGATCTTTTAGCCCATAAAATGCAATAGGTGGCGATCCTTCAGCCCATGAAACGTAAATAAATTGGCAATATTTTAGCCGATGCAAGACATAAATAAAGGTGGCGATCTTTCAGCCATGCAAGATTTAAATTAAGGTGGCGCTATTTCAGCCATGCGAAAATGCAAGTAAAATGGCTATATTTCAGTGATGCGGGACATAAATAAAGGTGGCGATCTTTCGGCCGATGTAGGATTTAAATGAAGTGGCGATATTTCAGCCATGCAAAATGTAAATAAAATGGTGATCTTTCAGCTGATGCATGATTTAAATGAAGTGGCGATATTTCCGCCATGTAAAATGTAAATAAAATGGCGATCTTTCTGCCGATGCAAATGTAAGTAAAATATCGATCTTTCAGCCGATGCAAGATTTAAATGAAGTGGCGATTTTTTAGCCGATGCAAATGGAGACAGAGCTTAGTCTCGGAAGGTAGAATGGTAGCCTTATGCAATGCAGGAAATGCAGATGGAGGTAGAGCTTAACCTCAGAAGGCAGAATGGTAGCCTTATGCAATGCAAGAATGTAGATGGAGGTAGAGCTTAACCTCGGAAGGCAGAATAGTAGCCTTATGCAATGCAGGAATGCAGATGGAGATAGAGCTTAACCTTGGAAGGCAGAATGGTAGCCTTATGCAATGCAGGAAATGCAGATGGAGGTAGAGCTTAACCTCGAAAGGCGGAATAGTAGCCTTATGCAATGCAGGAATTCAGATGGAGCTAGAGCTTAACCTCAAAAGGTAGAATAGTAGCCTTATGCAAGGGATAAAAGGCGAATAGTGATAAAAATTCTTAGCTAATAGCTGGTAGTTAATTGTGATATTGCGGATGTTGGGGATATTGTATGTGGATAGCGACTGTGAATAGGGGTAATAATTTCGAGAGTTGCATTCCTGAACAGTATGAGTGTATAATATATGATTTTGCGACTTGGGTGCCTGCATCCAGAGAAAAATTATGAGTTTTGTAAAGGGGAAAGGTTAGTTCGTGTCCTTGCTGACTTTTCTTGCTCTGTTCGGCTTTGATTTGATGACACGGTATGTATCATAGGGGTAGTGTTACTGAATAAAGAGATTTTGATAATATGCATGAGTTTGTTAAAGATATGACATAAACATATATTTAAGAGATAGCTTTAGATGAACCGACGATAGCTTTAGATGAACCGACGACTGTGATGTGGTTCAAGACATTGCAACCTCTCCTGCTACAGAATTTTGAGGGTCCTCCTCAAAATTCTGCCCCAGTTTAATGGGTCAACACTTCTGATGGTTGCTTGCGATGATTGGCTGAAGTTACTTCGAAATTTTGAGGGCCCTCCTCAAAATTCTACCCCAGTTTCCAATTGTGGGGAAAATGAAAATTTTATTAAATTGTGACCGAACCCATAAGGCTGCCTACATATCCCCTCTTAAATGGGAATCAAGTTAGACGTAGTTCAAATTACATAAGAAAATCATAAATGGTTACACATAGTATCGTTTGACTGCATCTAAATTTATCAGCTTTGGCCAAACTTCTCCATCCATTTCTGCGAGTATGAGGGCTCCTCCTGTTAGAACCCAGTGAACTATATATGGGCCTTGCCAGTTGGGAGAGAACTTTCTTTTGGCTTCATCTTGATGTGGAAAAATCTTCTTTAACACCAGTTGCCCCGGTGTGAACCATCTTGGTTTGACTCTCTTATTGAAAGCTCTGGACATTCTGTTATGATAAAGCTGACCATGGCAAACTGCATTCATTCTTTTCCCATCTATAAGAGACAACTTCTCATAACGACTCTTCACCCATTCTGCATCATCGAGTTCTGCTTCCTGTATGATCCTTAGGGAGGGAATTTCTACCCCGATGGGAATGACTGCTTATGTACCATAAACCAGCATGTAGGGAGTTTCCTCGGTTGATGTGCGGACTGTAGTGCCATGCCCCGATAAAGAAAATGATAACTTCTCTTTCCATTTTTTATGCTTTTCTATCATCTTCCTTAGTATCTTTTTGATGTTCTTATTGGCGGCTTCTACGGCTCTATTCATCTGAGGCCTATAGGCTGTGGAATTCTTGTGTTTGATTTTGAAGGTTTCACACATAGCCTTCATCAAGTCGCTGTTGAGGTTGGAGCCAATGTCAGTAATGATTGAATCTGGAATCCCAAATCGACAAACGATACGATCACGGACGAAGTCTGCCAAGACTTTCTTAGTCACTGCTCTGTAAGATGCTGCTTCAACCCATTTGGTGAAATAGTCAATTGCTACTCGGATAAACCTGTACCCGTTTGATGCGGCAGGTTTGATTGGTCCGATAACATCCATTCCCCATGCGGCGAACGGCCATGGCGAGCTTGTTACATTAAGTTCATTTGGAGGCACCTTTATCATGTCGGCATGTATCTGACAGCGGTGGCACTTTCGGACATACTGGATGCAGTCCATCTCCATAGTCATCCAAAAATAACCTACCCGGAGTATCTTCTTGGCTAAGACAAAACTGTTCATATGTGGTCCACAGGTCCCGGCATGGATTTCCTCTAGCAGTTTAGCTACTTCCTTCGCGTCGACACACCTTAGTAATCCCAAATCTGGAGTCCTCCTATACAGGATTCCTCTGGTGTGAAAGAAATTGTTAGACAAACTCCGAAGTGTGCGCTTCTAAGTAGCATTTGCGAGCTCAGGATATTCTCATTTTGCCAAATATTCCTTGATATCATGAAACCAAGGTTTTCCATCTACTTCTTTTTCGACATGAGCACAGTAAGTTGGCTGCTCATAGATCTTCACGGGAATAGGATCAATGAAGTTCTTATCTGGATGTCGTATCATAGAGGCTAGTGTAGCCAATGCAACGGCAAACTCATTCTGGACTATGGGAAAGTGTTGGAATTCCGTCTTTGTGAACCACTTTCTCAACTCCTATACATGACGCAGGCAAGGGAGTATCTTGAAATTCTTGGTTGCACATTCTTCTCGGACCTGATGTATAAGCAAGTCTGAATCTCCAATTACTAGCAACTCTTGGATATTCATGTCAATGGCCATCTTGAGCCCTAAGATGCAGGCTTCGTACTCGGCAATATTGTTAGTGCAGGGGAACTTGAGCTTGGTGGATACTAGATAATGCTGGACGGTTTCCAATACTAGGACTTCTCCTATGCCAACTCCTTTGAAATTTGCTGCTCCATCGAAAAACATCCTCTAACCATCATAGGACTCTACAATGTCTTCTCCTATGAATGATACCTCTTTATCTGGAAAATACATCTTTTGGGGCTCGTATTCTCCATCCACATGGTTCTCGACGAGGTGATCCGCTAGTGCCTATCCCTTACTACTTTCTGGGTCACGTAGACAATGTCGAATTTACTCAGCAAGATTTGCCACTTGGCTAGCTTTCCAGTGGGCATGGGCTTCTGAAAGATGTACTTCAATGGATCCATCATTGATATGAGATACGTAGTATAGGCACAGAAATAGTGCCTCAGCTTATGAGCTACCCAAATCAAAGCACAACAGGTGCGTTTTGATAGAGAATATTAGGCTTCGTACAGGGTGAACTTCTTGCTGAGATAATAGATGGCCTACTCTTTTCTCCCCATTTCATCATGCTACCCCAGAACACAACCAAACTCTACATCCAACACCGCAAGGTAGAGTACTAGGGGTCTACCTGGCTCGGGCAGGAACTAAATTGGCGGTGTTGACAAGTACTCCTTGATCATGTCGAAGGCATTTTGGCAATCATCAGTCCATTTGGTAGCGGCGTCCTTCTTCAACATCTTGAAGATTGGCTCATAGATGACGGTAGATTATGCTATAAACCGGCTGATATAGTTAAGTCTCCCCAAGAAACTCATTACTTCTTTCTTGTTCTTTGGCAGTGGCAATTCTTGGATAGCTTTGACCTTTGATGGATCCAGTTCTATCCCTCAGCGACTCACAATGAACCCAAGTAGTTTTTCGGCAGGAACCCCAAATGCACATTTCACGGGATTCAGCTTCAAGTTGTACCTTCTCAGTCTATTGAAGAATTTCCTCAAATCTTCCATGTGATCAGCAGCTTTATTGGAATTCATGACGATGTCGTCTATATATACTTCGATCTCCTTGTGTATCATGTCATGAAAAATGGTGGTCATGGCCTTCATGTAGGTGGCCCCTGCATTCTTTAACCCGAACGACATCATTTTGTAGCAGTACATTCCCCATGGCATAATGAAAGTTGTTTTCTCAGCATCTTTTTCATCCATCCAGATTTGATGATACCCAGCGAAACAATCTACGAATTATTGCAACTCGTGCTTGGCACAATTATCAATCAGGATGTGTATGTTCGGCAAAGGGAAGTCATCTTTTGGACTGGCCCGGTTGAGATCCCGGTAGTCAACACAGACTCTAACCTTCCCGTCCTTCTTTGGCACTGCACATTGTTAGCTAACCATGTTGGATACTCTACTACCCTGAGGACCTTAGCTTTAACCTGCTTAGTGACTTCTTCCTTGATTTTCAGACTCATGTTCGCCTTGAACTTTCTGAGCTTTTGTTTTACTAGCGGACATGCCGGGTCAGTCTGCAATTTATGAGCTACAATAGGTGTACTCAGACCAGTCATGTCGTCATACGACCAGGCAAATATGTCCTCATATTCTCTCAAAAATTTTGTGTACTCCTCCTTCTTTGATGGTGACAAATGAATGCTGATTCGTGTTTTTTTGATGTTTTATGCATCTCCCAGGTTAACAATCTTAGTCTCTTCCATGTTGGACTTAGGCCTATTTTCGAAATTCTCAACTTCCTTAACAATCTCTTCCAGTATATCATCTTCTTCTAAATCTATGTCTATTTGTTGCGTTGTCTCGTTGCATGTCACAGTCATTGGTTCATCAAGATAAGTAGTAGTAATGATGTATAAGTAAAGTAATGAGGGAAAATAATAAGAGTAAGATTTATAAGAAAATTGAAATGCTTTGATAAATTCCATAAATGTTTTGAACATTGGAGCTCTTTCTTGCAAAAAATAAAAATGTGAAAGGAAAGTAAACTAATAAAATAGTGCATGGTGCTTGTTCAGCCTTGCTACCCCAAGGCACGCTGGGCTCTGATGGTTCTGACGGTCCAGTTATTGAGGCATGCTCCTCTGTTTACCGCCTGTATGGAAGGGCCTTCCTCCCCCTCCTCCTAAAAAATGACACAACAATCCATATCATCGTCTTCTAGGAACAAATTCCTCATTGCTTTTAGGGCCTCTTCTTCTTTTGACCCATAGATGACCTCGGCATGTTGGAAGGTATGCTCCATATAGGGTATCGACTGTTCCAATGGATAGTAAGGACCGCGCCAAGGCAGCGACCATTAATTCTTTCCATGTATACTCATATCCCAATCCGAAGGTGGTGCCATGTTTTTTGAGCTTGATGGGCTTAGAGATTCCTTGGAGATTCTTGCCAAGTCCCTTGCCAGATTCATACCCGCACCAATTCAATATGCTTTCAATTTTGTTGTCCCACCACTTATCCTTATCAACGGTGTTGACTCTCTCGATGTGGTGGTAAGTTTCCCCACCTATCCTTCTTCTTCCTTCAATTGCTGGAATTGTCTGGCGATTGTATATGGAATTGCTACCGTCACCATGAATGATCACTTCTTGGTGGTTTCGCTCAAACTTCACTGCCTGATGTAGTGTTGATGCTACGGCCCTCGCGGCATGAATCCATGGTCGTCCCAATAATAGATTGTAAGATGTCAGCACGTCTATCACTTGAAAATCAATATCAAACCAAGTAGTCCCCATTTGCAAACACAAGCTAATTTTCCCAATAGTAGACCTTTGAGAACCGTCAAAAGCTTTAACATTGATGGCCCCGTCCTTGATTTTATGCCACCCCTTTCCCAATGTCCTGAGTGTTACTAATGGATAGATGTTGAGACTGGACCCCCCATCAACCAAGATTCTAGTGATAAAATAATCTTCGCACTGTACGGTGATGTGCAACGCCTTGTTATGACTCAATCCCTCCGATGGCAGCTCATCTTCGTGAAAAGTGATCTTGTGACTTTCCAATACCTGACCTACCATGTTTGTCATTTCTCCTCCAGTGATGTTGCTTGGTACATACGCCTCACTCAGCACTCTTAACAAGGCATTCTTGTGTGTATCAGAACTCTGTAGTAAAGCAAGGATAAAAATCTGCGCCGGTGTTTTGTTCAGATGATCAATGACTGAGTACTCCTTCGCTTGTATCTTTATCTAGAGATCATCGGGCCCAGTTTCAGTGATGGCTTGTCAACCTGAGGTCTGCTTACTCGACTCAGCCAAGTGTTCTGGGGTATAAACCCTATCGGTTCTTGTCATACCATGTGCTACGACTGCTTCCCCGAACTTGGCTTTCCCTTTCCTTCTTGCCTTGGTTGTGCAGTCCTATGGTATGGCTTCTGTATGGAATGGTGTTACAGCTGTCATTGCTACCGGAATGGGCATCCTTGCTTTGGAAGGTAATACAGCAACTTCAAATGGTTCAGGCGCCTTTGGGGACCCAAACTCGACCTCAATTGGTGTTGCCGTCTTCACAGCGGATGGTGTTTCAAACCAAGTGGTATAAACATATTTACCTCGGCATCTCCAGAAGGCTGAATTTGGAATACAATCGGATTAAAGGTGACTGTTGGTTTCTTTGGATCATCGCCTTCTGCGATCAAACCGATTGATCCTTTGGGATCCCAATCATCCTCTATTTCAATCATGTGAACAACCCCTCCCTTGTGGTCTGGTAGAGGGTTATTGCGGACATTCAGAGCAGGCTCCTTTGCCACGATGATCTTGTTGTCAATGAAAGCCTGGATCTTATCCTTCAGGGAGCAGCATTCATCAATGGTATGCCCATTCATGCCAGAATGGTATGCACATGTTTTATTTGGGTTAACCCATTGGGAAGGGCTTTCAGGGGTTATAGTAGGGATAGGAGTGACATATCCAGCAGCTTTGAGCCTTTTGTACTGTTGGTTAATTGGTCCAGCAATGGCGGTATACTATTTGGGAGGTCTGCGGTCGAAATTTGGTCGTGGTCTAGGGAAGCTTTGATGGGGGGAGGTAATTGATAGTGGGTTTGTTGAGTGTTGTAGTCTTGGTAGACGTGTGCGAGTTGGGAATATCTAGGTGAAGTTGGTTGGTATGTAGGCGGTGGAGTTTGGTAGGAGGGTGCGGGTGTTTGGTAATTTGGAGTGGGCTGATATGTAAGTGGAGGTATTGGATAAGTTTGGTATTTGACAGGTGATTTGGTACTCTGTGCAACCATCACGACGCCTACGTCCATTTTTTTGGATGTACCACCAGACTGTAGAGCCTTATTGGTAGCTTGCAAGGCTTCAAAGTTCGTAACCATACCACTCTTGGTACCTTCCTCAATCCATTCTCCTAGATTGATGATGTCAGAAAATTTATGGTTCTCGATCAGCATTAGTCTTTCATAGTATTGCGGATCCTGAGCCCGAACGAAAAACTTGTTCATCTATTCTTCCCCTAAAGTAGGTTGGACCTTAACAACATCTGATCTCTAACGAGGGGCATACTTGCGGAATGTTTCTGTTGATTTCTTCTTTAGATTCAAAATGTAAAACACATCAAGTGCATTTTCATATTGAACCTGAATCTATCCATAAAGTCGGATGCCATACTTACCCATTTTGACCACTTCTTTAGGTCTTGGGTAACGTACCAAGACAGAGTATCTCCTTTCAAGCTCCTCATGAAAAGCTTCATGCGGATATTCTCGTCTTTTCCTACTCCGACCAGCTTGTCACAGTATGTTCTCAAATGAACCCTAGGATCCCTTGTACCATCAAACGTTTTGAACTTGGGAGGTTTGTACCCCTCGGGCAGTTCAACATCGGGCTGTATGCATAGATCTTCATAGTTTAGCCGCTCAATTCCCTTACTTCCTTCAACGCATTGAATTCTAGTGGTCAACTTTTTAAGCTCTTCGGCTGATGAGAGAGTCCTTATCATCGGACTTGGGTGTGTTTGAGATGGGCTGGGTGGAGTGTGGCACAGTCTCCATATAAATAGGGGTGTTGTCTTGGGTGTGGCAGTGGTTATTTGTGGAGTTCAAAGGTTCCGGGATGAGTAAAGGAGTATTGTTGGGAGTGTGGCAAGCATTGCAGTGGTGGTGAGCAGTGGGTTGCTTTGGTATGTGTTGTGGAGGTATAGGATCCTGAGTATTTGGGAAGGTAACTTCTGGAGTGGCGAGGGAAAATGACAGACTTGCCAAATTCCGGACTTGATCAAGTTCTTCTTGGAACTTAAATAGTTTTTGTTCTAGTTGAAAGGTATTTTCCTTAGAGACCAGAGAACCACAAGTGACCTCTACCCATTCAGCTGAGTTGTTTGAATCTTCCATTCTTCTTTTGCTTATGTGTCTGACAGGACTGGGAGGAGGAGTAGGTGGAGGGCCCCTGGATCTTGTAAAATATGCTAACATTGCCAGAGTTTACGAACTAACCTTTGGGGAGGGGAATAAACAAAAAAGTAAAAACAAAAAGGTGATAAGTTAGTAAGGATCATAAGGAAGAAAAAATGTTGCAATATTTAACCACGTAGTGAAGGAAATATAAAGCGCGTCCTAATTTTGGGGACCTCGTTGTGCCTAAGATAGGCCTAGCGACAAGTTAATTTGGAGAACTTAGAATGCTAAATGCCTCATTTTATTAATAAAAAGGTAAACAAATCCCAAAACGACACTAAATAATAAGAAAAGGTCACTAATGGCCATTGGCCCTATTACATCTTATAAAGCGAAAAATGGAAATTCCTATCTATTTGGTCCCAGAAGGACCTTCCCTAGACTCGGCAATATTAGCTCCCTCGAACAACTCTCCCAGCTCACGCAGTCCTAGTAGCAAGTAAGTTGTGGCTAGATGTCCACCTTCATTTCCTTTAGCATTTCGGCAATCTTCGACCCTTCAGAAACTTCCTTTCCAGTTCCACTATACCTCGCTCTAAACAGACCAGTCATTTTTTGGCGCTGACAGCCATATCCTTCCATTCTTCAATTAGTTTTTGATTGGCTTCTTGTATTTCATAGTGCTCATTTTCACATTCTCGAATCCTCCTGCGCTTGTGCTTCAGCCTTTTCGTCGATGATCCTGTGACCTCGAACAAACCCGAAGTTTCCCATAATATTCCAGCCAGTCCTCCTATTTCCTCAAGAAAGGGTGTCATCTCAATGTCTCCAAAGCGGAACACAGACCGATCACAATCCTATAATAGAATGCCAGCTTCTATGATTTTGTTGTCGGGTTGAATTTCTATGAGAGAAGGTAGGTTTCCTAGATATTTCCAGACAAGAGCCTGATCGCTGGAATGAAGATCTCCCCACCAGTTTGGGGTGGATATTGGTGACCACGTCGAATCTGGGGACTTCGTGCCTCATTTTCTTCAGGAGAAGAAGTGTTAGGCCCTGACCCCCACCAGACTCGCCTATTTTATTATCAATAATTAGCATAAAAGCACTTTAGTTCTCCAAATAAATGCACAGAACGTGATAAGGTCCGTCTGGGTTTCAGGGAAACCCAATGGACTTTGGACAAGGCTATTTTAAAGAGTCATTATGCGGACAACATAACTGACTTGGCTAGGTTTGACCATGATGCATGCATAATTTAAAGAGAAAGGGTCTCTATGGGGTTTTAGATCGGTACCCTTGAGCGGACAACTCAAGAGGGAAAGGTGCAGAACTGTTGATGGCACCGCTGATCGACTGGTTTTACCGCAAATATGCCTTTTTCGGATTTAGGGGTGATAATATCATAAGGGTGCAACCACTCATTATAAACGTTGCTATGGTATTTTGTTTGGCACGAGTGGAATATGATATTGAATATGCAGTTACAATAATCAAAAAAGTTTTCAACTATTTGCACGTTTACAACAGTATTAAAGGAAAGCGATAAAGGAAAAGCATTAAAAGAAATAAAGGGAAGAAGCAAAGAGCCAAGTCAGTTTCGTGGTAGAAGAAGGAATAAATACTTAAAGGCACTTAAACAAGCAAAGACATATAAAGAATCATAAAGTCACAAATAGCATGAAATGGTAAAAGCCTTAAAGAAATCCCCAACAGAGTCGGCATGATGTCAATGCCCCCTTTTTCTCGCGAAATTGGGTTTATGACATTTGGGAGGACAACTCGTATTCTTTTGGGAATTGGGTTTGAATTGAAGAGTCGTCACCTAATGATTAAGTGTATTAGGACACTAAGAAGAACTTTGATTTAGAAAAACCAGAGATTGGGCAAGGGCTTGAAATTATCCCGAGGGAAAGGTGTTAGGCACCCCTCGGGATCCACTAGTGTGGTTCCCGGTCAAACTATAATTGTGACTTTAAGTGCAAATAACAAGTTGACAAGTAAGAGTTACAAATATGAGAGGGGGTTTTCACATAATTGTTGCAAGTAATTTGAAGTTAAAACGAAATTAAAGAAGCTTAAATTTAAGAAGAAAGCAGTTTTAAAATACAGAATAAACGAGTAAAAAAGAAGAAAATTTTCACATAATTACTACAAGTAATTGAAGTTAAAAGCAGTTAAAGAAGCTGAAATTTGAAAGAACAAAAAAAGAAGTTTTGAAATTCTGAATAAAATAAACAAGTAAAGGGATGGGGTCCTAGGTTTATAAACAATATGGATCATCCCACACAACCGTTTATACACGTGGTGTTATCGCGGGGTCATCATATGCATATCTACCCTTTTCCACCCTGTTAAGGTATTAAACGCGGAATAGTCTCGTTTTCTTATTGCATGCTATTACCCGTCCCAATCCTATCAAGCCCCGGAAGTATTGGGACTACTAATCCTAAAGGGAAGGGTTGTGAGGTTTTATAGTTTCAAAGGACAAAATTCTAAGGCGACAATCAAACACATATGTAACAAATATGGGGAGGAGCACATAACAAATAGAAAGGCTCAAACAAACCTCCTTAAAAACAAAGAGAAGAATATAGTTTAGCATGTCTTTACATGTACTGATTAGGGTATGTTTAAACTTAAGAGTTGTGGCAGACTAATCTATTACATATTTCAGATAAGAAACCTGAATCGGGCCTGCCTGCTGGTTGTAGTTAACAAAATCTGACTCAACTAACTAGTCTTACCTTATGGCTTACCTAAGAGTTAAACGAAAACCTATAGGCATGATATCTATTAGTTTCAGAAAAGGAGTATACTGATTTTAAGAGAAGGAAATTGTCAATTACATGAATATAAATTATACAGTCGTTATTGTTACTACTGACTTTAGACTTATAAGCAAATGGACGATTCAGATTTAGTTGATAGTTTCTATAGGCATGCTTTCTAGGTGTTACTAATTTTAAAACATTTTTTACAATCGAAACAAGAGTGCAGAAATCCTATAGACATGATATTTGAATGTTGTTTAGTTATTTAAACCTATAAACAGATTTGCCTAGTGATAGATGCAGATGCAAAAATTCAGGAAGTCTTATAGGCATATTATCTATATGATGTGCAACATTTCAAAGATGACTTATAGACGTGGTCTCTATATAATGCAAAAGTGCAGAAACCTATAGACATGGTCTTTATATGAGATGCAAAAGTGCAGAAAACCTATAGACATGGCCTCTATAAAATGCAGAAGTTAAAGTTGAAAACAGGATACATGAGTGCAGAAGTGTAAATATTCCCTATGAACATGATATCTACCCATTTTACATGCAGGATTGACCCTCCCATTTTCACCAATATTTATTACAAGTTATTATTACAGCCCAGAATGCATAAGAAAAAGTAAAATTATATCAGAGAACTAAAAATTTACAACCAAGGAGAGCCTGATTCAGACTTCCTGTTTGAAGCATGAATTAAACCAATCTCCAAAGATTAGATTCCAAATCCTTTCTCTTATTTGGAATGTGTCAGAGTTCCCTAAAAGCCTCATGGACTCCGGGCAGTGCTCACACCCAAAGACATTGCAAGATTGAGTCATAGTGCAGTGTGGAAGAGCCAGCCCTCAAGTGTCCAAGTTCAGATGGAGCTCAAGGTCCCAAGGCAAGACTCATAGGAGGGGGGGGCAGAACTTAGAAACTAGTAATGAGTGTAAGTGCATATAGGGAATTTCGAAAAGGGGAAAAAGGTAGTGGCAAAGACAGGCTAGTGGTCATACCCAGCAATAGAAAATGCTGGCACACCCCACCAGCCCATTAGAACACATTATTTTGGGAGTTAGGATCCCCTCAGGGATCAAGTCCAGACATGAACAATAACTAGAAGATTGCCATGTTCTGAACTACAACTCAAAATACATTGAGGGGGACAGGGGTGCAGGGATTCACAACAGAAACAGATGAAAGGAAATTAACATGCTAGTTGACATTTAATTCCACATAAACAGTAAATAGGCGTGGATATAAAGCAATAAGTAAACACGTTGGGATGATGCTGAAACCAAAACTAGAACATACAAGTATCAAGGAAACAAGCAAAGGAAAGCAGTAGTCTTGTAAATCCAAAGTACAAACAAGTAGTCAGAATGCTATGAGTTTAGAAGAAAATTGTGAGATTATAAGTGTCTGAAGTGTGTAATGCGTGTAAAAGTGTTAAGTTTAAAAGTCTTGATTGTATTAACCATGTGTAATGTGTTAAAAAAGGTCATGTATTTATAGTGTAGAAAGCAAGCAGAAATAGGTAAGAAAATAGTTTGAAAATCAATTTCACAAGGTTTACCTTTAATTAAGGGATTCTAATTTCAAACGGGTAAAAATAATTAAGGAAATAGACTAATCAAATACCTTTTCAAAGTAGTACAAGAGGCGGTAAATGCATAGAGGTATTTTTAAGGAAAAAGTCTTGACAGCACACGGTTTGTGAAAATAAGGAAAGGAAATCAATTAACAACCAGTAAATCACAAGGTCTGAATTTTGGTATGAATAAATCCAGTCAGAAAAGGGTGAAGAAAGGTTTTACTTAAGGAAAATCAGTAACAATCAATCAAACCCTAAAAATAGGATTCTGAATCAATCATAAGTTGGAAAACCTTTTCACAAGAAAGAATTTATCACACATATAAAAGCATACAGCCACACTTAAGCATGAAGAACTATCATGCTAAACAGTAGAAGGGTCTAGCATAGAAGAATTTAAAAGTCCAAAGTCGTAAAAATAGAATCCCAGTTCAAAAACATGACCAAACCTCGGTAGAACCCCCAAATTCTAGGGTTTCCACCTCGAGTCAAGTACAGAGATGAGGAAGCAACAGGCTCAGAGATTTCTTTCAGAAACTCATGAGAAAGCAAGAAAGTACAGTCGAAAGTTCAAAGCAAACATAGTGAAGAAAACTATTTTGAAACCCAATGAGAGTAGAAGAAATAGTAGGCAAAACATGCTTTAAACGTCTCGTAGAAGTGAAACAGTAAACACTTAAGAACATGGTTAGTGAAATACAGTAGAAGAACATATAGGAAAACATAGTGGGATAAACATGTGAGAGCATTGTATGGAAACATAGTAGAAGAAAGACAGGAGCACAGTAGAAGAACATGCATGATAAAGGAAATCGTAAAAATACAGTAGTAGAACATGCGTGGTAGAAAAGAAAACATAAGAACATAGTATAGATAATACACACAAAGAAAAGAAAAGAAAAGTCAGAGAAACATTTTAAGCTTTTTTTCAGAAAACCCTTAATCGGAAAGAAGTAATTTTTGAATGAAAAATTGGGGAAAACGTTTAATAACTCGAACAGAGCACAGATATGTAACAGATCTAAGAAAAAATTAGAGAAAACCTCGAATATCTAGGGTTTCATAGGAATCCTAAAACGAGAAAGGCTTGGAAAAGTTCTGATCTGAGTCGGATTATTAGAACCAGGCTCAAAACACTATAGTGTGTCGGAGCTGGTCCGAAGATGGCCATGGAACCTTGAATCGGCGAAGATCTGAACGGACACCATCCAGGTCAGACCTTGAACCTTCGAGTACCAAGTGTTTAAGAGCAGAGGGAGATGAGTTTAAACCATCCAATGCCTGAGAGGCCATGAATTCCGGTGAGCTTGATGTAGAAGACGATTAGGGTTTCGAGAACATTTGAAAGAGTTTGAGAGAGGAAAGGTATTCAGGGGCGGCTGATAGAAGGAAAATGGGGGGATTAGGGTAGTCTTTAGGATTGAAAAAGTTATGAAAGGATCGTGGTCGTTGATCAAAATGATCAACGCCCTAGATTAAAAGAAAAGGCCGGATTGGTTGAATTGGTTGGGTCGGGGCTGGGTTGGATTGAAATTGGGTTGGTCCGTTAAGGGTTTGAAATTGGGTCAATTATGGGGTTTAATTTGGGCTATAATTGAAACAAAATGGGGCCATATTTTAAATAACCAGATTTTCCCTTTTTATTTTATAAAAATTATAAAAATGATTTTGAAAATAAATTAAAGGTACTAAGTCAGCTAATAGTATTTAAATATTAATTTAGAAATACTGGAACCAACGGAGGATGGTGTGAAGACGGTCTACAGAGAGCAATACGCTGCAAAGGAAATGTTTGCAGTCAATGAAGTGGCACCGATACCATAGCCTTCGACCTTGGAGAAGTCGAGCACCAAAGGTGAGAAGGCAGCTAAATAACAATCAGTACCCCCAGCCTCGACGGAACTAGAGCAACAGGTAATTGAAGACGAAGAAGAGGACTTCCTTAATACTCGAACCTTCATCATTCCCGAAGAGTCCAATGCAATCAAATCAACTGTCGAGGAACTGGAGCAGGTCATACTAATCGAATACATGCCCGAGAGAAAGGTATACCTAGGAACGGGATTAACCCCCGAGCTCAGGAAAAAAATCATTCAATTTCTTATTGATAATATGGATTGCTTTGCTTGGTCCCATTTAGAAATGACAGGGATTCCACCGGAAATCACAACACACCGGCTAAGCATCGACCCCGGGTTCAAATCGGTAAAGCAAAAAAAGAGGCCCCAGTCCGAGGTGCAACATGCATTCATAAAGGACGGGATAAGCAAACTCCTTAAAATAGGGTATATTTGGGGGTAAAATACCCCGAATGGTTAGCCAATGTAGTTGTAGTTCCTAAAAAAGGAAATAAACATAGAGTGTGCGTAGATTATAAGGATTTAAACAAAGCATGTCCGAAAGATTCTTTCCCACTGCCCAACATCAATTGTATGATCGATGCCACGGCCGGCCATGAGATCCTAACTTTTCTCGACGCCTACTCCGGGTACAATCAAATTCAGATGAACTCGAAGGACTAGGAAAAGACTTCGTTTATCACTAAATTTGGAACTTATTGTTATAACGTATGCCCTTCGGGCTAAAAAATGCAGGAGCTACATACCATCGCCTAGTTAAAAAAATGTTCGAAGAACAGATAGGTAAAATAATGAAAGCTTATATTGATGATATGTTGGTTAAGTCCCTGCGCGTAGAGGACCATTTAACTCATTTTCAGGAAACATTCAAAATTTTGAGAAAGTATAACATGAAGCTTATCCCGAAGAAATGTACCTTTGAAGTTGGATCCAGTAAGTTCCTCAGTTTCATGGTCTCGAATCGGGGTATCGAAATTAATCCCGACAAGATCAAGGCCATCGAGGATATCACTATCGTGGATAGTGTGAAGGCGGTGCAAAGGCTGACCGGATGAATAGTTGTGTTGGGTCGATTCATTTCGAGTTCATCAGATTGAAGTCACCGGTTCTTTTCCTTGCTTAAAAAGAAGAATGATTTTGTGTGGACCTCAGAATGCCAGCAAGCCTTGGAAGAATTGAAGTGATACTTATCGAGCCCGCCTTTGCTTCACACCCCGAAGGTAGATGAAAAACTTTACCTATGCTTGGCAGTATTCGAGGTAGCGTTAAGTGGGGTACTCATTCGAGAAGAGCAAGGTATGCAATTTCTTGTTTATTATGTAAGCCGAACTCTAGAAGATGCTGAAACTAGATATCCTCACTTAGAAAAATTAGCTCTTGCATTAATAAGTGCATCTAGAAAGCTAAAACCATATTTTCAATGTCATACCATACGTTTATTAACAACTTACACCCTTCGAAATGTTTTGCATAAGCCCGAGCTATCGGGCCGGTTGGCCAAATAGGTCATCGAACTTAGCAGGTATTATATCGAGTATCAACCCCTAACGGCCATCAAGTCGAAAATCCTAGCTAACTTCGTGGGCAATTTTGCACCGACCCTCGTACCCGAAATGGTGAAAGAACTCCTGCTAAGATCGGGTACATCATAGGGGTTATGGACCCTTTTCACGGATGATGCCTCGAATGTGAAAGGGTGTGGGCTTGGCATTATCTTAAAGCCACCTATGGGTAGCACCATTAGACAATCTATGAGGCAGAGTATAAGACCATGATTGTAGGTCTCGAGCTAGCTAAGAGCTTGGGAGCAGAAGTCATTGAAGCCAGGTACGATTCACTGTTGGTAGTAAACCAAGTAAACAAGAGTTTTGAGGTTCGAGAGGACAGGATACAACGGTACTTGGATAAGCTACAGGTAACTCTACACCGTTTCAAGGCGTGTACTTTAGATCACGTGCCTCGAGAACAAAATAATGAAGCCGATGCACTTGCTAACCTAGGATCATCGGTTGAAGAAGATGATAAGGTCTATGGCTGAAGAGGGTTATGCCGAGATTAATTCAACAAATTTGACTTGGGACTGGAGGAATAAATATATTGATTATTTGAAAATGGAAAAGTCCCATCAGACCATAAAGAATCAAGGGCCCTACGAACCAAGGTTGCTAGGTTTGCATAAGATGAAGATGGAACATTGTATATGAGAATGTTCGATAGGTCATTGGCGGTATGTTTAGGGCCGGGAGATACTGATTATGTTTTACTAGAAGTCCACGAAAGTACTTGTGGAAATCACTCCGGTGTCGAGTCTTTGATTCACAAAATTATTAGAGTAGGGTATTACTGGGACAACATGGAAAAAGATACTAAAGAATTTGTCAAAATATGTGACAAGTACCAATGGTTTGCACCGATGATCTACCATCCCAGAGAACAACTCCACTCAGTCCTATCCCCGTGGCCTTTCATGAAATGGGGAATGGACATAGTCGGCCCTATACCAACGGCTCCAGGCCTTTGAGAAGGTCAGAGAAAAAGAAGTTATTGACTTCAATTGGGACCACATCATTATCGGTTCAGGATACCTGCCGAGATTGTATGTGACAATGGAAAACAATTCATCGGCAGCAAGGTGACGGAGTTCCTCGAAGCATATAAAATAAAGAGGATCTTATCAACACCATACCACCCAACTGGAAATGGACAGGCTGAGTCAACAAACAAAACTATTATTCAAAACCTGAAGAAAAGGTTGGACGATGCAAAGAGAAAATGGAGAGAATTTCCGCCTAAGGTCCTCTGTGCATATAGAACAACATCGAAATCTAGCGCGGGGACTGCTCCGTCCTCTTTAGCATATGGCTCTGAGGCCCTTATCCCTGTCGAGGTCGGAGGACCCAATGCCAGGTTTCGACATGCATCGGAGGAATCAAATCACGAGGCTATGAATACTTGCCTCGAGCTATTAGATGAAAAAATAAGAAGTATCACTTGTTCGAATGGCCGCACATAAACAAAGAATCGAGAGATACTACAATAGAAGGACCAACATTCAACACTTTGGAATCGGGACTTAGTTCTACGAAAAGCCACCCTCAATACTCGACCCGAATGAAGGGAAACTAGGCCTGAATTAAGGAGGACCATACCGTGTGACGACCCAAAGAGTCATCACCTGTTTCCTCATCCGTACCATGCTTCCAAGGCCTTGAAAACCTCACTTTTACTTGCCTCAATTGGCGTGCGCAGTCCGAACGCATAGCAGGAAAGCTTTTATGTTGAAATATGTAAAATCTGTGAAAAATTTCAAGAATTTTGATATTAATATGGTTAAAGTTGACTTCGGTCAATATTTTTGGTAAACGGATCCGGACCCGTGATTTGACGGTCCCGGAGGATCCGTAGAAAAATATGGGACTCGGGCATGTGCCCGGAGTCAAAATCTAAGGTCTAGAACCTGAGTAAAAGAATTTTTCTATTAAATTATTTTTCTGAAATTGTTAAGAAAAATGGAAATGAAAATTGATGAAAAGACTAGGGTATCGGGCTCGTATTTTGGTTCGGACTCCTGGTACAAGTCTTATATATTGTTTAAGTGCTTTCTGGGAAGTTTGGTCGAAATCGGACGTCGTTTGACATGCTTCGGACTATAAGTTCCGAGTTTGAAAGTTTATGAAGTTTAGAAGAAAATCATGTATTTTGAGGCTTGATTCAATGATTTTGATGTTATTTTGGCGATTTGATCGCAAGAGTAAGTCCGTAGGATGTTTTTGAGGTTGGGTGTATATTTGGTTTGGAGCTTCGAAGGCTCGGGAGAGTTTTGGATAGGCCGCGAGTGCATTTGAACCTTTGGAAAACCAGCTGATGCACTTTAGACCTGCAGGCTTCGCATTTGCGAAGCCTGGTTCGCAAAAGCGGTATTCACAAATGCGAAAGGCCCATAGCAAAAGCGAAGATGGCCCAGGTCTGACAATCTCGAAATTGCGAGATTTTCCTTCGCAAATGCGAAGTGTTCCTGTCCGCAAAAGCAACGCCTGAAGTCGCAAATGCGAGACCTAGGGAAAATGGGGGAGTTCGCAAATGCGAACAATTCCTTCGCAATTCCCAAGCCTGCTGGGTTCGCAATTGCGAACCCAGTTTCCCAATTCCCACATCCGAGGCCCAGCAAATTTTATACTTAGTCAAATTTTCATTACTTTTCACCATTCTTTCAAAACCCAAACACCATAGGCGATTTTTCAAGAGCAAACTTCATCCCAAATCA
>MU762741.1:130246-140781 GCA_026770625.1 Nicotiana glauca
TTATTGATACCATGTGTTTGTATTGAGTATTGATTCCTTGTTCATTGTGAATCTAAGCTGTTCTAGTTTGTTACTTGGGATTACTGTTGATATTGTATCTCCCCATAGCATGTCTCCCCCTCCCATGTTGTTAATTGCCTTGTATTCGATATCCCATTGTATATTTATAACTGCACATGTTTATGTGGTGTCCAGTCTAGCCTCATCACTACTTCGCCGGGGTTAGGCTAGACACTTACCAG
Organism: Nicotiana glauca; assembly: GCA_026770625.1. Lineage (NCBI taxonomy): Eukaryota > Viridiplantae > Streptophyta > Magnoliopsida > Solanales > Solanaceae > Nicotiana > Nicotiana glauca. The sequence continues at coordinate 130,489 of MU762741.1, forward strand.
CACATGGGGTCGGTTGTGCTGATGCTACACTTCTGTATATTTTTGCACAGGTCTAGGTTTTGAGGAGCAGCAGCAGCATTAGTACGGGAGCAGGTTTTCATTTTCACGAGACTGAGGTAGCCTTGCAGGCGTCCGCAGGCCCGGCGTCTCTTCTTTATACTCTCTTTTAGAGTGTTGCCTCATTGTTTTCAAGGCAGACAGCTTATATATTTCTTTCAGACCATTGTATTTAGTATATTCTTAGTAGCTCGTGAGTACTATGACACCAAATCTTGGGTAGAGGCTATGATTGACTGTTCCGCGTTTGATTCGTATTTAAAAATTAGACTTCCGCTATTGTTCTTATTAAATTTCAAGTCCTATATTGATGCTGTAAACTGTTAAAGTAATTGTCTAGTAATGAAAGGGTAAATAAGTTGGCTTGCCTAGCTACCACGAGTAGGCGCCATCACGATCCCGATGGTGGAAAATCCGGGTCGTGATAGAGTTGGTATCAGAGCACTAGTTTACATAGGTCTCACAACTCATGGACAAACTTAGTAAAGTCTGAGGGGTAGGTGCGGAGACGTCTATACTTGTTCCCAGAGTCTATCGAGTTAGGAAAGTTTCGCATTTGTTCTTTCTCGTCGTGCGGTTCTATTTTTCAAGTACCAATTGAATTCTACTCTATTCCTCCACAGATGGCGAGAACACGCGCTTCTTCATCTACCGCTCAGCAGTCCGAGACCCCAGCAGCATCCCCAGTAGCGGAGCCTCAGGTTGATCTCGAGGAGGAGGTTCCCGTCCCAACAGTTCCGGTGGGCCCAGCTCAGGTCCCAGAAGGGTTCATTGCCACCCTAGTTCTTCAGGACGCTCTAGTCCGATTGGTAGGCCTCATAGAGGGTGTCATTCGAGCGGTTTTGCTTCCAGTGGTTCCGCCAGCGGTGGCAGGTCAGTCGGGTATAGTGGCTCAGGCCGGGAGTGAGATCACTTTTTAGGAGGCGGCCAATGTGGGCCATAGAGTTGAGACAAATCTGCTACAGGGAGGTAGTCATGGGTCCGATAAGAGGCCCCGTCATGCAGGTAGATTCAGTGGTACCTCGTCAGGAGGTAGAGGTTCTTATGGTAGAGGCCATCCTCCCAGGCCTTTTCAGTCAGCTCTCCAAGTCACTCATGGTACTTCGGGTGGTCATTCAGGTCGACAGGGTCAGCCTCCATTCCCTCAGCTGCAGCGTTCGTGTAGATGTTATGAGTGTGGTGAGTATGGTCACAACAGGAGGGTTTGACCGAGGTTAAGGAGTGCTCAGCCGCAGCAGACGAGGTCTTGCCATGCTTGTGGTGATCCGAGGCACATTGTCAGATATTGTCCTCGAGTATATGGCAGCTTCCAGCATCAGAGTTATCGCGCTATGATTTAAGCACCAGAGGTTCCACGGCCTGCCCAGCCAACTAGAGGCGGTGGTAGAGGTTTTAGAGGTGGAGGTCAGGTCGCCAGAGGTAGAGGCCAGCCAGCAGCCAGGCCAGAGGCTGAGTCTTCAGGTGCAGACATTACAAGTGCTATTCTGGTTTGTGATAGAATGGGTTAGTGCTATTTGACCCTGGGTCTGTCATCGACAGTCAACACATCCGGGTTATCGAAAACTCGAACTCATAAGACCTCAAAGAGGCATCCACTCGATATAAAGGCCAAGGACATCATACTCGGGGACTAACCTTTTAAACAAGTTCGAAAGGTTATCGGGAAACAAGTTCAAGAGACATACCCGAAGGCTACGGCCATATTAAAGACTATAGTCATATAAAAAGACTACAGTCATATAAAAAGGCTATGGCCGAAATAATGCTGCTCGAAGCGTCCGACTTCCGCCATAAATTAAAGGCCTTCAAACACTTTGACAAAGTTGGTTAAATCAGGTTACCCTCGACAAAAGCAAAAGATAAAGGGTTTCGATAAAATTATCCTTCGAATAATTTAAAGCTTCGATAACATCAGCCTTCGAAAAAACCTCAAGAGGTATTCAATTATGCTTACACAAACAAATTACTAATAAGGTTCCGATTCGTCGAACCTTCGAAAAATCCAGCAGGTACAAAAAATACATGCTAAGGCATAGATAAATTTTCACTAAGTCTTTTCGTCGAAAAGAGGAAAAAATTATAGCCATTTTAGAGGCCAAATTGGCCCAACATAAAATAGCCTATGGGCCAACTTAAAAGAGCCTAAGGGCCAAAACTTAAAGGGATTGAGACATTGCTCTTACTCAGCCCGGACTCAAGAGTCTCACCATCCCGAGCTCGCTTAAAATCAACTTAAACTTAGCTCGAGGATTAACAAAAACCTTAAGAGGTATTCTATTATAAAGATCGCACATTGATCAATAAAAAACCTAAGGGTTTATTATATTCTGAGTTCAGGCCAATACTCGGACTGATCATTAAATTTATAACATCAAATGAAGATGAAATGGGATTATCGAAGATGAAGCAAAGAGATCTTTTTATATTTATAAGAGGTTCTTACAAGAGATATTTTACAATATCCACGAGGGGTCCTTGCACAAAAACACAAAAACAAAATAAAGAAACCTAAATCTACTCTGGGGCCACATCTTGGGCAGTTGCATCTTCGGGGGCCGCGTCTTCGGGAACCTCCTCCTCGAGGAATTCATCTTCGTCTCCTTCGCTCTCGGAGCAACTAGCTGAATCCTCATCATCAGAAAGCAAAGCGGCAGCCTCTTCTTCAAAAGTCTTTGCTTTTTCAATGTCGACTGAGCGGTCGAAACCGCGAGCGTGCACCTCCTCGAGGGTTTCTCTCTAGGATTGCCGCCTTGAATGGTCAAGTGCACATGATAGATTAACTTCAGCCACAGTAGATATCTCATTCGCCCTGGTGTTAGCTGATTCAGCGTCAGCTCGGTATGAAGATACAAATTCCTCTGCGTCAGATTTGTCCTTGGCAAGCTCAGCAACAGATTTAGCTTCGAGCTCCTTGATTCTGCGGCTTTAAGCCAGGCTTTCCTCCTTTACACTCTGAAGCTAGCGTTCAATTGAAGCCAGTTGCTCCCGAAGAGTATCTTTCTTTTCTCTAAGGCGAGACGGTCCATGCCTTGTCTCCACCCTAGGGTCTCGGCCTCCTTCATCTCTAGCTCCTCTCGGAGCTACTCCACCAGCTCGCCCTTTTGTTGAGCCTGCAAAGTTGAAGTGTTAGCCGACCGATTGGAAAAATGCATAACAAAACTTCAAAGGGTATATTACCTTTTCGACAAGCTCGGTCTGTTCTTGACGAGCCTTCGCAAGTTCAGCTCGAAGATCGCTAATCTCCCCCTCCTTTTTGACATAGAGGATCTTAAGGCTGTCCCTCTCTTCCTAGAGCTTCTTGAGCTCGGCCTCACATCGAGCAAGCTCAGCTAGAGACTTGGAAAATGCTTCTTGATGGAGCCTTTACAAAAAGGAAAAATTAGACTCAGAACAATAAGGGTAAAATGCAGGTGTGATCCTAAGGGCAGAAACTTACTTGTGTGAAGAGCCGCTGGGCCTCATCAAAAATAAAAGAAGCATCTGGGTCGGGACCATCTTCGATCCCTGCAAGGCACTCTTGAAAGATATCGTGCCCTTTGTGGATCGTCCCCACATCAGGAGTTCGCATGTTCTGAGCATCTCAAAATTGCCCCTCGAAGAACTCAGGACCAGGTGGTGATTCATCCACATTAATTACCCGAAGTGATCCACTCGGGGAATTCTCTTCTCTTTGAAGGGCCTCGGGACTGGGCCCCTCGGTCTCACCCTCCAAATGACCTCCAAGACGAGGTGTTCTTTTGCTGCCCGATGGCTCGGGGACTTTGCTTGAACTCCATTGGAGATTTCTTCAGTCCTAGAATGAACCACATCTGCCACCATCGGCTCGGAAGACTTCAAAGCGTCACTGCTTCCTCTTTTTCGAACTACCAACAAGTAGTCGTCATCTTCCCCCTCTTTATCCCCATCCTGAAGGCATTGGGCCGTTTCTGGAGATAGGGCTACAATATCGGCCTTAGGCTTTCGAGCCTTGATTTTCTTTGGCTTCGGGGAATTTGCAGGCGACTCCCTCTTTCTTTTCTTTTCTTTGGAAGGCTTTGGATCTCTTCTTCACTAGGGGGACGGCAGTATAACAACGGTGTCTTTGAGGCCTGCATAAAGACAAAGTAAGTATTTCTCTGAGAAACACAAATAAGAAAACAAGAGAACTCACCATGGTTTTTAGTTTCCCATCGACCTTTGCCCAAGTCACGCCAGCTACGCTCCGCGTACGAAGAAGTAGAGGCCAATTTCGGACCCAACCTTTGAGGTCTAAGAACGCACCAAGGAACCAAGCAACATCTACACTATTGGAAAGGGGTTAGACCTAGAAAAAGATGAGGTCGAGAAAGAGAATGGAAAGCAGGGTATAAAGTCACTATCAATAAGAATGTACTTACATTTCATATTCCATTCCTCGAGGAATGGCATCCTCTCAACAGGAATCAGGTCGGAGGTCCTGACTGGGACAAACCGGCTCATCCATTCTCGATCTTTGTCTTCATCAATGCTGGAGAAGAGAGATTTCAAGGATTGGCGTTGCAGCTTTATCAGGCTACCCCACCTGATCAGATGGTCGAGGGTAAAAGGCATCCCCTTGATCTGGCTCGAGAAGTATCTGATCAGATTGACGATTCGCCAGAATAAAGGGTAGATCTGGCCAAATGTCACTCGGTATTATTGGCAAAAATCAAGAATAACTAGATCAATGAGACCCAGAGCTGGATCTGCCGGGCCTAGCGTGAATGGGTAGGTATACACGCTTAAATACCCTGCTATATGAGTAGTGATGTCCTCTTCAGGGGAAGGGATCCCTACATCTTTGTTTCTCCCATTTGCAGTCTTTTTTCACATGCTCGAGCTCATCTTCGGTTATCAAACAGATGTATCGGGACATAGGCTCACATCGGCCTGGTGTCGATGCAAGTTTTTTTTATTTTGAAATAGGATGTTGTTTCACACGGTGAGGGAATACACTCCTCGATACGAGGTGGCACCACCGTTTTGCTTCTGGCCAGCCGCAATGATGTGGAGGTTTTTTCTTTTTGGGGAACAAATTTAGATATTTTAGCCATTATGGTTTGGAAATTCAAGAGAAGAGAAAAGGGTGATGATGAAGTAAGAACAAATTGAGAGAAGGGTGAACTCAGAGAAGTTGAAGGAGCTAATGAGATTTTGAGAATGATTTGAGAAGTAAAGTTTGCGAAATTGTAAAGTTGGCTTATTTATAGACGTCGCTTAAGCGTATTGAGGAAGCCAAATAGCGGACCATCAGCCGCCCCCAATTAATGACCTTGGGAACTGCACGAAAACGACCTTTGAGTCACTTCAGTCGCTGACATCGCGAGATTGACATCAGGATCAAGGCATCGGAGCATCGAAGATCAAATCGTTTCTTATCGACCTGCTCTAAGAAATGTAGGGACTATCTGTATACGGTCAAAATCATATGCCTTCGATCTATAGGCTCGAGGGGTCATCTTAAGATCGAGTTCAGGCAAGGTCGATTCGAGTCCGATGGACCAGACTCGAGCTTGAATATAGGAAGCAATGCCTGAGGATCGAAGTACGATGAATACCGAAGCCGAGTATGCTCGACCCCGAATTAATGCCGTTATGGATCTCTAACAGAATGAGCGAGATTCCTTCCACGTCCCCAAAATTATGGCGTAAATCCCATAATAGAATTGTAAGATTCCATATTAGGCGGTTAGACAGTTGTCCCAATAAGATTCCTTACTGTAAATAAAAATGTAAATTATTTAGGGTTCCCCTATTATATAAAGGAGACCCCAATCATTTGTAAACATCATCTAATCATTGGCAAAGAATATATTCTCTATTTTTCGCTCGCTGTTCATCGTAATTGTCCTTTAATTTTATTGTTTCTTGCTTTATTGTTCTTGACTCATCTCGAGGTCACTGGGCTCGAGGTCGATACTGCCTAAGTAACACTGGTTTGATTCACTTATTCCTTTCATTCATACCTTATATTTCTTAATTATTAATTGGTACTGAACTAAATCACATATCTTTAAAATTACAAAAAATTTAATTGTTACTAAACAATTTTATATTTCAACACAATGTCGAGAAAAGCCCGTTAGAATTAATTGAGAAGTTCAAAGGAATTGTGATCTAATTTTTGGACTTTGTCCACTGACTAGATTTTTATCTCATAGCTAATTTTTTTTTAAGGTTGACAAGGAAATAGTGACAAATTCGATTTGAATTGTCTGATTCCATTAGACTAATGTTGTCATTACAATAAAATGCTGAAAAGGAGAATATCGTAACGCATATCTAAAGGACCAATTTTAATTGTTTTCTTAGGAGTTAGAGTACATATAATTGCTATTTCGTCTTACCCAATTTTTTTCTGCTCATCTTACACAATTTGATTAAAAATAATCTTACACCAATGGCAAAATTGTGTTTTGGACTGTTTTACAAATTCGAAAATACAGCTGAGAGTACAAAAATGATCATTCGTTTCATATCCATAGATGAACCATTAGAGGTCAAAAGATGACTATTAAATGTCAATTTTTCCCTAAAAAAATGTTATCCAAATTGTTAAAATTTATCCAAATTACGAACTCGGAGAAAACATTTCGTCCGACAATTATTCCTTTTTCTTCTCGTGCAAAACTTATTCTAAGAAGTCCAAAAGTCACTTATACGGGTTGTTTGATTATTGAAATTAGAAAACTAATTCCGTCATAGAATTTGAGATTACCTTTTAATATTTAATTAGTTTTTTTACTTTTCGTAATATTGAGATTGTTTTATACCACAATTCTAATAGTATTTTATAGTACTTGATTGAACATGAAAATCTAACGTCGAAATTGTCAATCTTTTGGATAGATCACCTAAAACTAAAACACCAAAATATTCCTTCACTACCTTCATTTTTCTTTATCTACTTTTGAAACTAGGATAAATTTGTACACAAAAGTTTAATCAACTTAAAATTAAATACCTAATTTCTATAATTATGTAATATATTTTATTTCTCAATAATTTGTTCCAAGTAGTATATGCTTAATAGTTCTAGCTATAAGAAATATAATAAGAGATAAGAACTTTTAATTAGAGAGGAAATGAACCCATGCGAATGAGTGGGGACAACACTCTACTAAATCACAATGTAACCAGGACTACGAAAATGAGGTTTAATTTATTAATTTAGAAATTATAGTCTTAGAATTATAGAGCCTTGACACGGTCTTGCAAAAATACAGTATAAGGAGCTTTGCCTAGAATGATAATATTTACATTATAATTTGGATATTTTTTCGTCTACGAACTAAACCAGCTGAGTTGTCATGTTAAAATTTCACAATCATCTTTTTCCTTATTAAACGGTTACCACTCTTTGGAAGAAAAAAAAAGAAAAAAGGTCACTCCACTTAAAAAAAAAAAAGGAAAATAGAGAAAAAGGTTCCTAAAAAATAAGTAAAAAAGAAGTCTTTTATTCTCCTCTCCCTCGCTTTTTTTTCCTTTCCTTTTTCGTCTAAACATCACAGGCCATTAAATCCAACTTTTAGCCTTTTAGCCCTCCCTACCCACCGCCTCCACCACCCCCCGGGAAAACTTCTTCCGCCGCCATCCAAGAAGTTTCCCGGGTCGCCGTTTGCCCCATATTGCTGTTTCCCTCTTTCCAATTTGGCGGATTTCTGGATATAATATTACTCTGAGATTACATTATATAAGACCTTTTTTGAATTTGAGCTCTTGAAATTGTCAATGATGACTCTTCTCTTCCTCTCCTACTTTGCTCTCAGGTATTAATTATTTCTTATTCTTTGATATAAAAGTTCCCCTTTTTTTAATGCTCTTTTCAATTATAATTTCATATATGTTCAGACCCATTTGATTCCTTTACTAAATAGTTTCTCTTTTTAAGGCAAATTAGGTGTTTTCTTTATCAGAGATTCTTTTCCAATTAGAATGTATTTTTAACCCTATTCCTAGTCCTTTTTCTGTGTTATTGTGTAGATATTTGTGGATGTTATAGAATATGTAAATTGACCCGTATTGCTATATTTGAACCTGTCTTTAGTTTTATTGGCCTTTGGGGTCTCAGTTGAGCTAAATGAGGGATTTTTTAAAAAATTAAAGTATGAAGCTTTGGGGTTTCAGTGTACCTAAATGAGGAATTTTTTTTTGTTGAAGTTTTAACACAAGGGGTGTGGTTACTTTTGGGATTGCAGATAGTTGTTGTGGTTATTAGGGGAGATGGAAGAAACAGGGCAGCTTAAACGAGCTTTTATAGATGCTACGGCTGGTGCAATTTCTGGCGGTATATCTAGGACCGTCACGTCGCCTCTTGATGTTATTAAAATCAGATTCCAGGTAACACATTTTTCTGTATCTATGGTGAGTAGTGAGGTACAGTAGTAGTAGCAGTTGTTGTTGCTATTGTGCTTTGCATTTTATACAAATATTGGTAATAGCATAGTATTGCCTGGTTGAATAATCAGCTTTATGATAAATGACCAATAGTGTAAAGGCTGGATCATTGTTCTTATTTTGTTGTCAATTGGATATTTGTTTTTAAGAACAAAGAGTAAGTGATTTTGTTAATATTCATTGGTAAAAATAAAATTCTAGGAGGGCAAACAGTTCTACATTTGGTTCACTGATCATTTGATCAACTCTAGTCCTGTAGATTGACCTTTCATGTTCCATGGGACTACGATGTGTCGGAAGTTAGTCCAGTCCTATTAAAGATGGGTTGAATTGCTCACGAGTGTTATCCTTGTTTGTGATGCTTTGACTTCTCCTAAAAGGCTGTCAGAACAGCGACTTCTTATTTCAGAAATATGTGTGACTGCAGAAATAATCTTCTTTTTGCTGCATTGGCATGATTATTTTTTGAATCTCTAATTCTATCCCTTGGATGATTTTGCATTCATGCGTCTAGCTCAGACTTTGCACTGATTAAGCTCAAGACTTACACTTCTACATATAGAGGCCATAAGCAGGGAAACCCTCAATTGATTTATAAAACTACTCAAAACCAAGTTCTTCCACAAATTTCCCTGTAAATGAATAGTTGGTATTGCAGTCTTTATGGTGCTGAATCCAGCTTTCTCGTGCTCCTTTGACAGTTTTCTTTGCTGCTTCATTTTCATCAGATCTCTTTATTGGGCTAACTCAAAAATTTCCTTGCTTTTCCTCTGTATATCAAGAATGATTGTACATCAAGAGATGATGTTTTTCACATATTATAATCTTTTTACAGGTTCAGCTGGAACCCACCACCCAGTGGGCCTTGCTTACAACAAGAGCGATATATGGCAATTCAAAGTATACGGGGATGCTGCAAGCCAGTAAAGACATACTCCGAGAAGAAGGTTTACCGGTATAGTTCCTTCCATATTGCGAACTTTTTCGATTCTAGAATTTTTTTTGATGCAAGTAGCAATCCAAAAGTTTTTGACACTTTGACGTTGGTGTGTGGATTTGTTATACTAATTAGGCCTTGTCAGATTAATTATCTTGCGTTCAAATAAAGTGAATATATGCTCCTTGTCGCCTGAGAAATATTTGTTTTTAGATAAACAAGCCATGCATTCTACGACTCCTTGAAAATTCCTTTTGACGTCTTATATCCTCGAAAGTACTGTTGCTCGTCATTTTTTCCTTTGTTGATGAAAATTTTTGTGGGTCCGAGGGTCTATTGGTGACCACCTCTCTACCTTCACTAGGTGGTAAGGTCTACGTACACACTACCCACCCCAAAACCCACCTGTGGGAATATACTAGGTTTTTGTTGTTGTTGATGAAAACTTGTGGTGTTATCAAACACCAGTAAGAGTAATGGTGCGACATGACCTTTTGTCTAGTATTTGAGGTCAAGTGTGCAGCTCTGTCCTTGCTTAACAATTCTATGACTCACAATATAAGCTCATAAAGGCAAACTCGCACTAAAATAACAGCAACAAACCCAGTAGTTTTCCACAAGTGGGGTCTGGGAGGGTAAGATGTATGTAACCTTATCCCTACCCCTAGAAGGGTAGAGAGGCTGTTTCCAATTGACTCTCGGAAAACTCGCACTAAAATGCAAAAAAATAAAAAAGAAAAAAAGAATCAGCGGTGGCATTACTGTTTTCTGTTCCGTCCATGTTCAATGTTTGTAGTCTTAATCATGTGTGCCTCTGAAGATGGTTAAATTTTGATGTTTGGGTAACTATGTCCTTCTTTTCTTCTCATATTTAGTTTACTTGTTGTATATCTTTTTTTTTTTTT
>MU762743.1:0-10349 GCA_026770625.1 Nicotiana glauca
ATTACTCTCACTACATCATGTTATCTACAAGGGTTTTTGAACTATGTCCTATTATCTAGGAAGGTCCTGACAACTTCTACTTGAATTTTATCCTAAACATGCAAACTTTCATTCCCCCATGCTATTCATGATTATCTTGTATTTTAATCACACTACACTTTTGCGGTCAAACCTGATTACTGCTTGTTTTTCCTTTATGGAGAATTCCTCCTGAACAACCGACTTTTCTGCCCCTGTTTCAATCAAAGAAAATTTCGTCAATTTAAAATGGTGGTTAGTTGATGGCATTCTTGCTGAAAATCCTTCCACTATATTGCTTTATTTTGACCAGCTTCCCCGGACTGGCCATGAACCGCTTGACCTTCTGACTGTCTTTCAAACCCCCTGACTTTTGACAACCCGAGTATTCTGTACCCATGCTGTTGTTTCACACCTCTGACCCTTTATCTGAACCTTTGCATTTCCCATGACATTTCCCAATTATTCCACCGATGACACTTCCGGTGATTCCCTGTATTCCACCTTTCATCATATGGTTTTTGACATGCTCTGACCACGTTGTGCTTTACGATTTTCGGAAGCTGGTAGTGGGCTTTGAAATCTCTTTCCACTTACTTTGAATTGAAACATTTTAGACAGATAAAACCCCAGAAGAAAATGAAATGCAATAATTTTACGAGTTAAGGATACGAAGAATCCAAAACTGGATGACTACTAAGAAGAAGGAAGAGAAACTTATCTGACCGGAACAGCTAGTACCAATGATCACGATCTAATCAGCCCAATCTGTTCAAACAATCAACTTCCACTTGCCATACCTTGTTGCCTCAGAATTTCCATCGCTTGACTACTTTACCCAAACCTTGACTTTGTTCACCCTCCGATGCCTCGAAACAGTTTTCCACCCATAGACCTTTCTCATTTGTTCATTTCTTAAACTCACTTTCGCCTCAAGGTGCCCTTGAGGGTTTTCACCAATAAGACTCTCATTTTCATTTCTCTTACTTCCGTCGCCTTACGGTGCCTGTGAGAGTTTTCACTAACAAGACACTCTCATTTTTATTTCTCTCACTTCTGTCGCCTTACGGTGCCCGTGAGAGTTTTTACCAATAAGACTCTCTCATTTTGATCTTTCTTGCTTGAACCAGAGTGACGCCCCAGACATGAATTACCTTTACCTGCTTGACTTGGCATTTCTCAAAAACTGATCAGAAGGTCTTTCTTTGGACCGTAATGTAGGCTTTTGGACGGGTTAGAAGGAAAGGTATAAAAGGCTCAAAAACAATTCAAATGGGTTCGATTACAACTTTCGGAATCTAACTTCTCACAACAATCACAACTTCTGCCCCAGTTTCTTGCTTAGGGACTTTTGGACTTTTATTTTGGTGTGACTGAACCTCAGAGAGAGGCTGCCTACGTACCCTTTCGGGATCAAGTCAAATGTAGTTCAGCCATAGAAACTACGTTATTGTGTTTCTCTTCTTTTCTTTCTGTTTTTCTGTTCTTCTTTTCCTTTCTTTTTCTTCATTTTCTTTTCTTTTCTTTTCTTTCTTCTTTTCACTTTTCATTTTTCTTCTTCTTTTCTTTTCTTTTCTTTTTCTTTCTTTTCTTTTCACTTTTCATTTTTCTTCTCCTTTTCTTCTTCTTTTCATTTTCTTTTCTTCCGCACTTGCATTTCTGAATTATGCCATTGATTCCGAAAGAGGGTTATGAAAGAAGATAAACAAGGCTCAAAAAGGGATAACAAGGGATAAGTGTTTAGATAGCTGAACAAAATGCCTTCGTCATTTCAATCTTCAAAATATGCCAAATATAAACAATCAAAATAAAGAAATCACACATAGTATCTCTTTACTGCATCAGAATTGATAGCCATTTCCATACATTTTCCTTCCACACCTGTCAAATATAATGTACCATTAGACAACACTCTGGTTACAACAAATGGCCCCCTGCCAGTTTGGGGCGATCTTTCCTTTTGCTTCAGCCCAATGAGGCAAAATACGTTTCAGCACTAACTGTCTGACTTCACACTTCCTCGGATGCACTTTCTTGTTGTATGCTCTTGCCATTTTTGTTGGTATAATTGGCCATGACGTACTGACACTAATCTCTTTTCATTAATCAAACTCAAATGTTCAAGGAGGGTGAAATCGTCATCATGTTCCAACTCATTATCACCCTCAATTTCTTGTATTATTACTTTAGAATAAGACCGGCTTTCAAGACTGGGCCGAGGTTTCCTCATGCATGTCATGTTATTGATATCAACATAAAAAGAACTGTATAGAGAAGAAAAACAAACTGAAACGGAATTAAGAATGAAGAAAGAAAGACAACTGCATTTCATTGAAGGACAAGATAACAAGGTTTTAACTCATCCAAACAGATGGAACATAGTATCTGGACTATAGACCCTGGAATAATCGAGACAGCTTAAAGAAAAACAAGACCCACTACCAAGACTTCCAGTCGTTGACTTTTGCCCATGGTCAGACGAACTGCTCATTTGCCTTGCTTGACCCTTCCTCTGCTTCAACCATTTTTACCTTATTGAATAACCGTTTGAACCCCTTTCCCACGTCTCCATCCGCACCACTCAATGACCCAAGAACCTTTGACAACAGCGGCTTGTTATCTACCCCTTTCAACTGAACCACCACTTTCTCACTGGTCGACTTTTCATTCAAATTGGTTTTGCTAGAACGGATCATCATTACCGTCTGCGAAGGTTTCTTAGGATTTCCTCCCTTATGCATCGATTGGCAAGCTGGCAGTAGATTCTGAATGATATTTGGTGCCTCAGGGTCCTGAACCTCAATCCGGCGAGTGTCAATGAGTTCTTGCACAGCCGTTTTCAGTTTCCAGCATTTTTCGGTATCATGCCCGGGGGTCCCCGAACAATATTCACAACTCACTGACTTGTCCAGATTTCTAGGAAGGGGATTTGGCACTTTAGGCTCGATTGGGTTCAACAGGCCCATCTGCCTCAATTTATGAAAAAGACTGGTATATGACTCCCCTAGCGGAGTGAATGTTTTCTGCTTCTGTACCCTTTCATTACGGAAGGCTTGATTCCCACGGAAACCAGATCCTGGAGGATTTCTGTAAGCCCTTAGGGGTGGATATGTGTTTTGTGTAAGTGGGTAGGTGTTTTGGGGAGCCGGTGCATGCCATTGCGCATGAGCCGGAGGCTGGGTATAAGTTTGAGCATGGTGAATGGAAAAATGTAGGTCTGGCGGTGGGTAGTAGTGTTGTGGAGGGCCATATGGGGTGTATGGGAAATTTGGGTGGTGGGGTCTGGGTTGGTAGTAGGGTGAAGGGCCTCTAGATCTGGACCAAGCTCCGGCTTCGACTGTTGCAACCTCTTCTTTCTTCTTCTTTACTAACACACCCCCAGTGCCACTTTGGATGGCCTGGGTGGTTTCTTTAATCGCTGAATAGCTCATGATTTTATCGGACTTCAATCCTTCCTCGACCATAGCTCCCATCTTCACCACTTCGTTAAAAGAATTGCCAATTGCCGTCACCAGGTGACCAAAGTAAGTTGGCTCCAAAGCCTGCAAAAAGTAGTCCACCATTTCACTTTCCCTCATTGGAGGGTCGACTCTCGTGGCCTGTTCTCTCCAGCGGAACCCATACTCCCTGAAACTTTCCCCGGGCTTCTTCTCAAGTTTTATCAATGACAGGCGGTCTGGAACAATTTCTAGATTGTACTGAAAATGGCAGGCGAACGCTTGTGCCAAGTCGTCCCAAGTATACCACCTATCGTGGTTCTGACGTGTATACCATTCCAAAGCAGACCCACTCAGACTCTGGCTAAAGTATGCCATCAGTAACTTTTCCATCGGCCCCACTCATTTTGCTGCAGAATCCCCTTAGGTGGGCTACCGGGTCACTATGCCCATCATACAGATCGAATTTTGGAATTTTGAACCCTGCGGGTAACTGAACATCCGGGAAAAGACACAAATCCTTATAGGCCACACTGACTTGGCCACCCGACCCTTGCATGTTCCTGAAGGACTGCTTCAGGCTTTTTACTTTTCGAATCATCTCTTCCTGCTCCGGGTTTTTAAGCGGCTTTTCAGTTTCCACCGGGAGCTCAGGGTGAGCAGTGTAAGAATATGGCTCAAGAGCTTTAAAGGTAGGCTTGGGAGGATAGTACTGACTGTTGTGAGCTTGAAATAATGGCTCACTAGAAGATCGTTGCAATGTGGTAGGTGGAGGTGCCAAAAAGACAGGGGTGATTGGTGGAGGAGGATTTTGTTTGGGTGGTGGAGCTTGGGAAGGGTATGAGGTGGTGCCATAGCTCTGTTGGTAGAAAGGGAAGGCTGGAGATGAATTCACAGTATGAGGCTCCTGAGACTGAGCCAAAGGTGGGATATAGGCTGGATTGGCGGGGTAAACTGGCGCCGGCTGCCCCTTAGCCCAGGCCTGATGCATCTCGGCCATCTGTTGTCTCAACTTATACATCTCTTCCTTCATTGCTTTAACATCCACCACCTCTACCTCTTTTGATGGTTCCATAATACTGGTATCTGATTCCTGGCCTGTCATGTTCAGTTTGTCTTTTGACCGGGTGTTGTAGGAATGGGTTGCCAGAATGTCAATCAACTAACCACCTGCCTTGACTCAATATATCGCAACAACTTGGTTAGTGGTTAGGGCATTAACATATTTGATAACCACACGTTTGGGGAATGAATGCTCCTAAGCAGTTAACGGATTCTATTATGCACTTGCTCGACTGCTTGCGTCATCCCCGCTTTTATTTCGAATGGCTACTTTCTTTCTTTCTATTTTCTCTCTCTTTTTTCCTTCTTCTTCTTTTATTTTTTCTTGCTTTTTCTCTTTCTTTTCTCTGTTTCCTTCTTAATTCTTGCCTTTGTTTTCTGTTTGTTTCGGTTCCCTCGTTCCCTCGATTTCTTATTTTCTCTTTTTCTTTCTTGTTTTTCCTCTCTTTTCTTTCTCTCTTTTTCTTTCTTGTTTTTCCTCTCTTTTCTTTCTCTCTTTTTCTTTTCCCCTTCCTATCTTGTGTTTCTTCTTATTTTCTTTTCCCTTTGATTTGGTTACGGTCGAATCCTATGAAGATTGCCTACATATCATGACCCCGCATGAATCAGACCGGGCGTAGTTCGTGAAGATAAAAGGTAAAAAGCAATAAAACATATTTTGGAACTTTCAATTTTTCACAGTAAAACAAACTTTGATTACAATGATTCAAAAGCTGACAAACTTAAACAAAACTAACAGATTCTGACAAAAAGACGAGATACAGCCTCGAACAAAAACACAAACTCAAGAACCAACTGACAAATTCTTTCCCCTACGTGCCAATTTTAACCAAATGGCTATTTTTGCAAACGTGGCCCCTTCCCAATTTCACATGAATTTTGAGGCCGGGGAGGATTATTTTATGACACTTCACAAACTTGTCCGTTCTTTTATGTAAACAACCTTTCGACAACTAAAAGATACTCTAGGGCTATTTCGGCAAGAACGGTTTAAGACGCCGCCGAAGCTGGATTGGCTTATTTTGACCAAAATCCAAACGGTATTCACATGACCAATGACTCTTTTTCTTGTTTTTTAAATTAAAATAAAAGACCCGGGTTTGCAAACACGGCCTCTCAGCACCTCGGGGACGAAGATTTTAAGGCTGCGTTGGCTAACCGGCCAAAATCTTTATAAAATGACCGAAGGTGGCTGTTCTTGCAAAAGCAGCATTCTGGCGTCCCTTTCGGGAACATTCGGCTTATTTTAACAAGAATGGCAGCACCCGACTTATTTATGATGAAAATTAAAACTTTGATATTTTTTGGCTATTTTTGCAAAGGGGAGATTGGACCCGATGAGGGTTGCCTACGTATCTCTGTGTAGTTCGGGCAAATAAACTAACTGTTTTTGACAACAAGACTCTTTTCGACAAACATACTATTTCGAAAAACAGGACTCTTTTTATATTTTCTTTTCAAAAAGCTATTTGAAAAATAAAACTCTTTTGTTTTCTTTTTCTTTTTTTTTACTGACAAATAAAACAAACCATATTTTTTTAAGAACAAATTTTCATTTTTCCCTTTTCTTCCCTTTTTTTATTTTCCTCAAAATTTCGGCAGAGTTCCGACTTTACTTTGACATTGGTCGTTTTTCTAAAAACAGGTAATTAACTCTCTACACTGCTATTTTTTTTTCAATTTTCCAAATATTCAAGCCGGTCAGCATGCGAGCCCGAGACAAATAAATGTACATGCAACACGTAAGATGCACCAGGGTGGTCTTTTCATATCCGGTTACATGTCCTAAACGGACCCAACCCCTGTGTTGAGTCCCCTAAATCATATGCACGTGATGCAGATAAGCGCTCCTACTAGGGATCCGACATGGGGTCACGTTATTCTAGGTTCAAAACCTGGTATGTGTTCTAGATTGTGTACCCGAGTGGACAACTCGAGTCGAGGAGGGGGCTACGTACCGGGGACCCGCGGGATCGTCCGGCTTAGTAACTTGTCCGGCCTCATTCTTATTTCAGGGTATTGACACTAACAGAATAGGGAGTCTCAACCAGTAAGTACATCCCCGCAGGTAAGAAAAGAAGGGTTTCGGCACAGTTTATATATACAGTTCAAATAATATCAAAGCAGTAAAGCATTTAGCACATTTAGCTGGGAAACATGTAGGAAAATCAGATAAAGCCAAACATAACAATTATTCCACGCTCGAATTCTTAAACCCTGAACCGAAATTCTGGGTTCTTCTCCCCAGCAGAGTCGCCAGAGCTATCACACCTCCTTTTTCACTACGCCCGCAAGGGCATAAAAGAGTTTTTCCAATTAAAAGACAATCGGAACGGGATTTATTATTAAGATTCAGAGTCGCCACTTGGGAGATTAATGGTGTCTCAAGTTACCGTTTGAATCCCTAACCGAGGAAAATATGACTCTGTTAACAGTCCGCGAACCAGAAATTCGAGTAAGGAATTCTGTTAACCCGGGAGAAGGTGTTAGGCATTCCCGGGTTCCGTGGTTCTAGCACGGTCGCTCAACTGTCGTATTTAGCTTATTTATCTGATTCTATTACATGATAAACCTATGTGCCAATTTTAACTTTTAACCGCTTTTTATTCAAACTTTAAAGAAAGCTGAACATCGTTTAAAACGTATCTTTGGATCGCGTCACATGAAATGCACCCGCAATCCTAAACACATTTTATTCAACATTTTGGGATTTGATTTGGGTCACATGAAATGCACACCCGAGTTTAGGAAGGTAATTTTATTAAAACCGCGCCTAAAGAGACTAACGCGGTATTATTTTGGAGAGAGCCATGAAATTCGCTAAACGGCCTATCCCGAATTATAAGTTTTTGAATAAGCATTTAATGAGGGTCCCGCAATTTGTGTGTTTTTGTTTGGCGAGGCTCGTCTCGGTTATTATTTTTAAAAGGGCAAACTTAATGTAATCTATAATTTTCTACCTAATTTGTCTCTAAAATAAAGGAAAGACCCTAATTAATTAATTTGGGCTTGGATGTAGCCCATGTAAAAACCATAGTCGAGATATGCACCAAAGGGGCCATTCACAAGCTTGGCCCAGGCCTTCACGAATACACCAATCGAGCGTGCACCTGGGCCTTTCATTAGGGCGTTGAAGCCTCCATGGCCTAAAACTGGGCTGTCTAGTCTTGGGTAAACAGAGCCCAGATTTCCATTCAATTAATCCAAACATCACTAAAATTCGTTCAAGTTATGTCAAGTGTATTCACAATCTGTGACAAGGAAAGATAACATGCATTTACTCAAATTAACCTGATACTACTTGTTTTGATTTCAAAATCACAAACGTTGGAACTAAGCTGAGATTTTTGAAGATAACACGAATGCAAATATATATATTAGCCTCACAGTTGATTCCAAACTCTGACAGCTTCAATTCACTTTTAACTTTCTTTTTCTTTCAATCAATGCAATACTACTTTATTTAACAATTAATGTAAGAATTAACAGCCCAAATTACTAAACCTTTAAACAATTTCCTATTTCCATTCACTGTTTCAAACGCCAAATCTAACCAAAGTAAGACTAACTGAATTCCTATTTATACCAACTTATCAGTCTGGATCGCAACATTAATTCTACTAAACTAACTAAATTTCCTCTTGATAACAAACCTATTAGTTTATTGAGCTACTGATCATATGATTGCATTCATGTTCAAGGGCTTCACAGAGGTAACACTGGACAGATTAGCAGCTGTTTTAGTTTATCAAGATCTAATTAGTGAGCAGGCCCAGACTGATGTTTATGCTCAGATTTTAACAACTAACACAGGAAATCAAACTACAACACATTAGAAGAACAAATTTTAGTTCAATGTTAACAGTCCAGTACAAATCATGCAGTTCACATCAGTTGGCAATAGTTCTAATTAAACAAGTCATGGTCTAAAACAACATCCAACAAGTTAAAACTAAACAACTACAACATTTAACTGAATATAACTACAAATATTCAAACGAGCTCAGATTTGGAATAAGACTTATTTCACTCCAATTTGAAGTTACATCAGGGGAAATTCGAAGCATGTACCTGGATATGAAAATATAATGAAAAAGAAGAGATCAGCAGCAGGAATTAGCTCTCAGCAACAACAGAAATCAGCAATAACCAACTTAGCAATAACTAATAAAGCCCATTAGACACTCGAACTTCGAATGAAACAAGCAAAACAGCCAAAATAACTTGAATAACCCAAATAGACTCGAGAAACTGAGCTTAGAAGCTTCAGCAGACCCTCAGCGCTTAGAAATACCAATAACAACTTGAATAAAACCCCAAACTACTTGAAAATGTTTTTAAAACTCGATCACTAAACAGAAATCAAGAGATCTGAGCTAATTCGGATCTTAAAATGAGATAGCCCGTCGAGTTAAGAGCTAGAATCTAAAAATTTATCAATGTAACAGTTTGTTTTTTTGGAAATTTTCTATTGTTTTTTTTTCTACTAAGACAGGCTAAAATCTAAAAGAATTTTCAGCTGAGATTGGAACTTCTCAGGTATGGACTGGGAGAGGGATTCTAGAGGGAATTTTTAGGCTGAAAAGGAACCCCTGAACAAGGCAAAGTGCCTGCCTTTTATAGGAACCAAGAGTGAGTATCAGCTTTTTAGTTTTTCTTCTAAGGCCCTTCAGTTTATTTTCAACTTTTACCCCTTGTTTATTGACTTGACTCAAGTTACACCCCTATCTTAACTGAAATGTACCTTAACCCCCACACCTAGAAGCTTCTAGGAATTTCAGGTGTGATCTACCACATTTCTGTACCTTACTAGTTACCCGAAATACCCTCGAACTTATTTGAAAGTACTAAATTGGTCTAACCCTGTCCAATTCTAACTATGTTTATCTAACAACTAAACCTAGTTAACTAACAGTCTCCAAAGTAATCAGCTAATGAAGCAATGAATTTAAAACGCAAATCAAGGAACGATTGGAACCCAGTCAGACTAAAATCCAATTATCAAAACAAATCAATTATCAAAACAAATTTTAATATGAAACCATGCTAATAATCGAACTAAACTAAGACAAACAAGACGAATTTCAGTCTAATTAGACAACAATCAGACACGAAATTGGGATAAAAAAATCAACAAAACTCCAGATGCGTCTTAACTAGAAATTAACGAATATGATCAAAGAAGCAAACATAAAAGAATTAAACAAGAAATAAAACCTCACTGCCATGGCTCGAACTCCGGCCGAGTTCTAATCTTCAAATTAGACCATTTCCGGCGACATTTGGACTCTATTGACGACGAATTCCTCAGGAGGGAAACCCAGGGACCCGATGGTATTAATTTGGGGCGAGTTGGTGTAATTAGGGTTTTGCCGGAACTTTTAAAAATCAATATTCGACTAGTTTGGGCAACATTCGAAGGACGAGGTTAAGGGGGTTCGATAGAGGGTGATGAGGCGATCCTGTGGTGTTATTTTGGGCGGGTTTGGATGAAGTTACGTCGTGGCTGGAAAAACTTCGATCCGATATTCGAATCTTTTAGCCGGGATTTGAAGGAAATGGGTTACGGATTCATGATGAGGGAGAAGAGGAGGTCTTGAGGTGTTAATTTGGTAGTGATCGGAGCTGGTGGTGTTCGCCGGCGGCGGCGACTCCGATGGAGCTACAGAGAAGTATGATGAAGACAGCATATGTTTTTAGGGTTATTGAATTTTTGGACAGTTATATGAAACTGTAACAATCAATGGTGACCGTTGGATTGTATGACAATGAAGGGCCCAGATTCAACTATACTTAAACGGTGTCGTTTGGGCATTTCAAAGAGTGGACCGG
>MU762743.1:17228-38924 GCA_026770625.1 Nicotiana glauca
TACAACTTGCCCTTTTAATGGAGATACGAATTGACGGGGGTTGTTTGTAACCCAATCCTTCACGTGATTGTTTCAGTGGGTACCCTTTCTCCATCATCGTCTTTTGAGTAGGGTTTGAAGCTTCACACGGGAGCTTTCCCAACTTGGATGGTTCGTTGGGATCATATCCAGCTTTTGCCAACAACTTGTAGGCGTTTGGGTCAAAGCCCTCATTTGTGCGCTTTGTAGGAAGTGCTAGATTTGGAAGCGAATTGTGGCTTGATGATTTGACAAACCCTTTGAGCAACTTTGTAGACGACTTGATTGCGTCAATTCGCTTGATAGGAAGGGTCAAGTCCCCTAACACCTTACCTTGTAGTTCAGAAGATGGATCTTCGACCTTCCTTGCCTTTGGGATATAGCGAAGAATATGAGTCACTTTCTTACTTGAAGATGCCTCATTCATATTGTTCCTATCATGAAACACCTGATCTTCTTCAACTGTAATATTTTCCTTGCTAGTTGTTGCATCAACCTCCTTTGCGACACTTTTGGTCAATATCACATCATCAACCTTAACCTCCTTTGAGACGTAATTCTTTAAGTAGAATTTTGCATCGGCAAAATATGATTTAGCCTTGGTAAAGGGCTTATCATCAGCAATTATCTTTTTTTCGACCCCACCTTCGCAGTATTTCAAGAACTGATGGTAGGTGGATGAAACCACTTTGTTCTCGTGTAGCCATGGCCTTCCTAACAAGATATTATATAAGGTTTTTGCATCGATCACGTGCATCCATACACTCGAATGCAAATCTCCCATATTTATTTCCAATTTGATAGCCCCTATAGCTCTTTNTTGACAGTACGAATTGGGAGAATATTGACACCAGACCTATCATCGATCAAGATTCTACTTATTCTCTGTTCTCGCACAAAGCCAACCATAAATAGGGGCGATTATGGTATGTTTCACCAAGCAAAAGATCATCATCAGTAAATGTGATTTTTGCATCACAAACGTCCACTTCTTCAGAATTCCCAGTGAGTTCTTCAGGTAGGGGAGCTGGCAGCAATGATGGATCCTCTTTATTTGTTTCTTCTTCATCTATCTTACAACATGAGGCCTTGATATATTCACATGAAGTTTGTGGGTGTAACCAGATTGGCAGGAATTCCTCCAATGTCACTGGACGACGTAGCCTTTGATAATGATTCTCCGCCATTTTTGTTTTCTTCCAGTTCTTCTTTATCATTTTCTTCTTGGGTCTTTTTACCATTTTTACCCTAGTCAACTGCTTATTTGACTCCCTTTGTGAATTTGTCTTGCTGCGTCTCCGCCGAGTCATAAGAATCCAACATTCATCATCAATTTGATCATCACGTGATTCACTTTTCTCTTGAGATCTTTCTTCCACTATTGGTTTATACGCCATAAGGGGAAGCAATGGTTTGCTCACATCGATAGGTTCGAAGTCACCAAATTTAATCATATTTGGTGATGATGCAGTTTGGATGTCATCACATTCATGTACTTCAACAAAATTGCAAAGGATAATGGGATCAAGTGAACCAAAAACGAAAGAGACTTGATTTGAACTGTCTTTCTCATCCTCAAGCAAGATTTTTCCTTCAGCGGCCAAGTCCATGACTTTCTCCTTGAACACAAAGCACTTTTCAATAGGGTGGCCAAGCAACCGATGGTACTTGCAATAATTTGGATCATTAGTCTTCCCAGCTTCATCTGGCCGCTTCATTTCGGGTAACTCAATGAGTTTCAACTCAAGAAGCTCTTCAAAAATTGCTGGGACATAGGAGTCCAAGAATGGATATTCTTTCGCTTGCATTTCCTTCAGAGTTAACTTTCGGCCAACTTTATCCTGTAAGGATGTTGTCTTCACACTTTGTTTCTTACTCACTTTTGTAGTGACCTTTAATGGCAAGGCATTAACATTTATTGATTCCTTGCTCTCAGACTTCGGCAAAAACTTGCCTCCTATCTTTATTTCTTGTTTGTCCTTCACTTTGCGAGGTTCATACCAGGTGGCCCTTGATTTCCACTTGAATACATACTTAGCTCCATATTATGAGCACGTGTAGCCAATCCTTTAAAAGACTTAGGCTTGATACCCTGCAGGATGTAGCGAAGTCCCCAATGCATCCCTTGGATACACATTTCTATTCCAGAAGCTTCACTAAGTCTGTCTTTATAATTGAGGCTCGCATTCCTCCATCGATTGATGAAATCGACAATTGGTTTATCCTTTCATTGACGTGTGTTTATGAGTTCAACCATGCTTACAGTTCGCCTTGTGCTATAGAAGAGGTTGAGAAATTCATGTTCAAGTTGCTCCCAGCTATCGATGAAACCAGCCTCAAGATCAGTGTACCAATCAAAAGAATTTCCTTTTAAGGAATGGACAAACTGCTTAATAAGATAATCTCCATAGGTTCCAGCATTATTACAAGTTTCAACAAAGTGTGCAATGTGTTGCTTTGGATTCCCTTTACCATCAAATTGTTGAAACTTTGGCGGTTGATAACTTGTAGGCATTTTCAAACTATCAATTCTCGTAGTATATGGCTTTGCATATGCGAGAGAAGACTTGGCAACAACATCGTACTTATCTTTGATGGTTCCCATAATGAAGTCCTTCAATTGGTCAATGGGAATAACCCCGTCGGATGAAATCTGAAATTCTTTAGGAGTTGTTGTCTGCCTTGCAGATGAGTCTCCCTTATCCTGCATCATTGGTAGCTTTCCAGGTGCATGGCTTGAATCTCCCTCCATCATGCTTTCAACTCTATCTGTCAGCTTGACAATTTGATTATCTTGATCTTGCATATGCTTCGTTAACCCTTCAATTGCCTTTGTTAAATTTGCGAGTTGTTCTTCAACAGTTGAGGTATTAGTCACCATTGCTTGGATAACTGTCGTGGATGGTGGAGCAAAGCACGGATTTTCTCTTATACCGTACTTTGAGTGGAACAACTCATGTGGAATGCTTGGAGCAGATTCAGTGATCAAGACATCATCATCACCCTGTGTGATAGTGTTCTTAGTTCTAGAAGGGTTAAGTAGAGCCAATGTCTTTTCAACAATTTCAACAATGTTCGCTCCTTCTTCCAATTCAGTTGGAAAGGATCTTGCCCCCTTTGAGGATTGAAGATCAAAGATAGGAACGGATGCAGACGACATTTGAAATGCTTTTTGCCCCAGCAAGTTTGCTTTGTTCCTAGTGGCAGGTCCTACGCTTTCCACAGTAGCATCCAGCAAGTTTTCCACATCAGATGAAAACTTGAAATCTGTAGCCTTAGCGATAGTGAGTTTGAAGTTGATCTTCTTAGGAGCCATTTCTGCGTTCTTGAAATTTGGTAATACGAAGAGATGAGAGGTAGAGATGGTCCCACTGGGCATGCCAGAAATTTGTAACAACAAATTTTCGCTTCAAGAAAATTAAATAACCAAGACTGGAAAATTGCGTGACAAATGTGGTATTTGATTTCAATAAATGAAAGTATTACAATCTCTATGGTATTCCTCTGATTCTTCAAGAATGTAAAGTATATTGATGAACTTGATTTTGATTTGATTCAAGGGCTTATAAAGTTTGATCTTGAATCTCCTCCTTGAACTTGAATTTGTGCTTGATCACGAACAAGTAATTTGATCTTGAACGCCTTGGTATTTGATCTGCTTTGTTCTTGATCTTGAACTTGTAGCTTGAGTGCTTGAACTTGTAGCTTGTAGAGAAATCTGTGGTATTTGATCCACGAGCTCTCTGCTTGCTTCTTGTTATCACTTCTGGTGTCTTTTAGCTTTATGAAGACCTCTATTTATAGTTGTAGGGAGTGGTGTGGCTCTGCGATTTGATTGGTCCGTTTGAACTGACCAATACCATCCAGACACTTGGCATAATTTAATTGGCCCATTTATTTGGCTTGGATTGCCACATTACTTGACACATGGCACAATTTTATTGGCTCATTTATTTTTCTTGGATCGCCACGTCGCTTGGCATGTGTCTTGATTTTATTGGCTCGTTCTTTTGACTGGGATTGCCACATCACTTGACACATGTCATGACTTAATTGGCTCATTTACTTGGCTTGGATTGCCACATCACTTGACATGTGACATGATTTTGTTGGCTCGTTCTTTTGACTTGGATTGCCACATCACTTGACACGTGGCATGAGCTTGGGTTTTAAGACGGGCTAATAGCCATTTGAACCTTGGGCTAATGAAGTGGGCTTATCATTTAATTTGTAGTCCAATTAAATGGACTAACCCAATACATATATTGGCTTTTAATAATTAGCCCAATTTACTAGCCACAATATTTGTTTGGACTAATGTCTTAAATTTAATATGGTCCAAATTATTTTATGGATTTAAATCCAATAAAATTTAAATGATTACAGTTATCTTTTTAGGTTTTCAGTTTGTTATATAAACAACGTTACAAGAAAGTATAAAGGGTAAGAAAGGGCAATACTAACATTTATTAGTCAATAGTCATGTTAAATTGATTTTTTCTTTTTTTTTCTTTCGAAAGTTAGCATGAAAACGTATAACTGCTGCAGAAAATCAAGACAGAAATCAACAATTATAAAGTGTGTTCTTTAACCCTAACAAATGTAACTAATTGATCTATCCACTTACGTTAAACAGTGTCAGTGCGTAAATAATCTGGACTAAAACCTTTTTTTTCTTGGAATAATCCCAAGTAAAACCGAACTCAGTGGTCAGTATACTTTGAAATTAATACTTTTAGATAAAAATATCCAATTTCAATTTAAAATTTTGTTATTTTCTATTAAATATTTGATCCGATATAAAATTCTGCATAGCTTAATATTCATATACATTTTATTTTTGTATAAAAGAACGATGTATTACTACTTTGAATATAATTTATACTAGAATCTATATACTAATTATTTTTTATATAGAATATGAGATAAGAGTGTAATGCAAGTACGTGGACAAAGATACGCAAAACAGATGCTCTTAAAGTAGATTATACTGTCTTGGATCAACAATAAAATTATCTTGACCTATAAGTTATAGCTTCAAGCCGAAAAATTAAACATTAATATTTATATAATTATAATAGACTATCTATATTTTACCCTTAAAGTACGATTCTTTCTCGGCTTTATTTAAATACGAAATACTTTATACATTGAGTTGTCCTATTATTCGCGGCATATATGAAAATTGGAGGGTAGGTGTAGTGAAGGCATTTTAAAAGTTTAACCTATCAAAGAGAAGTACATAATGTTAGAAAGGGAAGAGGGAGGAGGGGGCTCATAAATATGCTACTCCCTCCGGTTTATAATAAGTGACCAATTTGCTTTTAGCAGGCCTATTAAGAAAATACTAAATTCTATATAAAATTACTTGCTATGACTAAATTATTCCTAATTAAATATTTAATGTGAGGATTAAGAAAATGTAAAGAATAGCAGAAGAAGAATATTATTTGGAAACCTTCTGCTAGCCCAAGATCGTTAAATAATATTGGAGGATTCAACTAAAGAAGAAGAAGCTTGAAAAAGAGAAGAAAAGTTTTGGAGAAGAGAATTTTGTTTAGGAAAGAAAACTTTCTTGATTTTTTGGCTTCTAATACAAGTGCCTAAGACCACCCATATTTATACTTTTCTAAGGATGGTTCTAGATAATATTCTAGAACATGCGCAAGAAAAATCTAGTGAACCTTATCTTTCCATAATACTCTAGAATATCTAGATGTCTCTAATAGATAAACTTATCTTCCCACAACATTTTAGAACATCTAGATATATTTACCAAATATCAAGGATACTTCACCGGGACATTTTAGAGAATTTCATATTTTTCCAAAAAATCACTTTACTTTATTTTTCTCATACTCCCCCTTAAAGTGATTTTTTGGAAGCTATCCCATGCTTGTCGTGGAAGAACTCAACCGATTCTTTAGGACGTGTCTTGGTGAAGATCTAAGCACTATTTTTCGGGCTCCTCTTTATTCCCCCAAGACTGAAGGTTCTTTAATTGGTCCTACAAAGAAACATGAATACGTACTGACAAAATTTTCATCTCTGAAGCGAGCTGGTTTGATAATAGTTCTTTTTGGCCTTCCCGAACTGCTTGAATCATCTTGAGTTTTATGTTGTTGAGGCCCAGGAATCCCCCTTTCTCTTGACTCCTCGACAACTGTATTATCTAGAGAAGCACGTGCAATGGGCAAGCTTGAATCACCATTATTTAAGGTTTTTGAACTCGCTTCATCCAATGCAGCTCCATAATATAATGACACTTCGTCAAATATGACATCCCTTGAGACAACAAGGAGACGAGTTTTAGGATCCATGCACTTCCATCCCTTTTTTCTTTCATCATATCCGACAAAGATGCATTTCCTTGCCTTGGCATCTAACTTGCTCCGTGGAGAATCCGGAATGTGAACATAACAAATAGAGCCAAAAACCCTGAGGTGTTTCATGCTAGGCTTTTCTCCAAACATTAATTCATAGGGAGACTTCATATTGTTTGGAGAAAGAGGCATCCTGTTAATTACGTGCGCTGCACATTTCATGCCTTCAGCCCACAAGGCTCTAGGTAAATTTTTGGCATGAAGCCAGCTCTTACATGTCTCAGTTAAGTGTCGGATCTTCCTTTCAGCCACACCATTTTGTTGTGGCATATCAGCGCATGTCAGCTCTCTTTTAATGCCATGCTGACGACAAAAGGAAAGAAACTCATCTGCTGTGAACTCACCGCCATTATCAGTTTGCAACCGTCTTATTCTGGAATCGAGTTCACCTTCAACTGTTTCTTTGAACTCCACAAACTTTCTGAAAACTTCTGACTTGTGCTTCACAAAATAAAACCAAGTGAATCCAGTAAAATCATCAATGAAAATTAGCATATAAGAATAGCCGAAAATGAAGGAGTTCTCGTTGGCCCCATCAAGTCACTGTGAATAAGTTCTAGTGGGACATTGCACATTGACAAGGATCACTCAAATGGAAGACGATGTGCCTTTTCATATTGACATCCTTCACAAACTTCTCCTCCACCAAAATTTCTTAAGTTAGGCAAACCTTTTACTAGATTCAACTTTACCATGGCTTTTAATTTATCCATGCTTAGATGTCCAAGTCTAGCATACCAAAGATGTGTATTATCATTGCTACTCATCTTCTCAATATATGAATTAGAGGCAGATAAGACATATAAATCGTTAACTCTCTTACCTGAGTGAGCGATATCTACCTTGAGCACCTTGATATTTCGGAGGAACTTCACATCACGTGGGCCAAATAGAAAATAGTTTCCAGCATCTACAACATTTGCAACTGAAAATAGATTTTTCTTCATACCTGGAACATGAAAGACACTGTTGAGGGTGATATTTTCTTTGTGCTTCTCGTTGATCACAACAGTGCTTTCTTTCTCCACATTATGGAGTGTATTATCTGCTGTAACAATGACATCATATCCGTTATATTTGTGAAAAGTGGAGAATTTGGATTGATCTCTAGTGAGATGGTGCCCACATCCTGAATCCACGGTCCAGTCTCTTTCAAAATTTATGGAAGTCATGGCATTTATTGCTCGAGTCGTTGCTGCGAAACACTTTCCCCGTCTTCTTCTTCAACAACTTTCTTGGTTTGAGCCATATTGCTCTCCTTGACTCGAAAATATCTTTTTATATGCCCGACTTTGCCACAACGGTAATATTTTAAAAGCTTTTTACCGTTACTGGAAGATTTTTCCTACTTTCCTGGCAAGCTTGAACCACTTGAGGATTGAAAGTGCATGATATCTCTTAATTTCCCTTTAAAATTCCTCTTATTGGTGACAAAGGCATTTCTTTCCCCTTCTTTTATAGATATACCAACCATCTGTTTGGCTAATAGCTCTTGTGACGACAACAAATTTTCAAATTCTTCCAAAGATGGTTGTTGAACCCATCCTTGAATTGATGTAACAAAGGGAATATATTCTGGCTTTAAACCAGGAATAATAATTCTTCTTATTCGTGCTTCAGAGACAGCCTCATCCGGATTCAATAGAGAAATTTCGGAACACAGATTTTTAACCTTAAAAAAATACCCGGTGATCGAGAGATTACCTTGAGTGGTATTAGCTAACTCATTCTCCAAAATCTGTAGCCGAGCTTCATCCTTCTTGTTGAACAGCCGATCGAAGGTCCTCCATATTTCATGAGCTGATTTACACCTTATAAGATAATCAAATAAATTCGAAGAGATAGACCTCTTCAGGATAAATTCCGCCTTAGCATTAATCTGCTTCCACTTCTTATGCGCATTACTATTTTCTGGTGCGTCAGCAGCATGACTTGTGTTACTCCCATTGACAACTTCCCACAAATCCTCACCTACAAGGTATGACTCAATACAACTCTTCCATACCTTGTAGTTTGACTGGTTCAATAACTCCATCCCCAGTCCATTAACACGACCACCTAAATCCATTTAGAGAAATCAGTTGAATCAACCACTAACCCGACCTTGAAATCCAGAAGCTGCCTTATGGCTCTGATACCATGAAAAGAATAGCAGAAGAAGAGTATTATTTAGAAACCTTATGCTATCCCAAGATCGTTAAATAATATTGGAGGATTCAACTAAAAAAGAGGAAGCTTGAAAAAGAGAAGAAAAGTTTTGGAGAGAAGAACTTTGTTTAGGAAAGAAGGCTTTCTTGATTTTTTGGCTTCTAATACAAATGCTTAAGACCACCCCTATTTATACTTTTCTAAGGATGGTTCTAGATAATATTCTAGAACATGCACAAGAAAAATCTAGTGAATCTTATCTTTCCACAATACTCTAGAATATCTAGATGTCTCTAATAGATAAATTTATCTTCCCACAACATTCTAGAACATCTAGATATATTTACCAAATATCAAGGATACTTCACTAGGACATTCTAGAGAATTTCATATTTTTCCAAAAAATCAGTTTACTTTATTTTTCTCACACTTTTTAGGGATATGTACACGGGGTTATTTTGTAAAAACAAATTAAATTCTTTCTTGATTACATAATTAGACACTTATTTTGAACCAAAATAAAAAAATAAATTTGGTGACTAACAAGGACGGTAGTGAGTTCTACCCCATGGCTGTGCTGTCACTCCCTCTTTATTTTGTAGACTACAGCTTGTCACTTTTTAGTTTTTACTACTTGAAACGGTTGATGCTGTTACTTTTCACACAGTCGTCAAATATAAAAGTGGAATATTTGAAATTGAAATAAACTTTTTTATTAAATTGTTAAGTTTTTCTCTTGAGAAAAATTTCTGCTATTTAATTCTCTAAAAACCATTAATAATGGGGCATTATAAACAAAAATTTAAAAAGGTAATAACGCAAGTCCTACAGTCATTTTATTAAGGAGAAGTAGATGAACAATCGGATTACTTATGCGGACGAGCCTTCTTATCAACTTAAGTTAAATTTTTAAGTCTACCTTATTGCTTTTATATTTTTATTCTTTTTTTTTTATAATTGTTGGACAACTTGTGCATACTTCTATTATTTCATTGAGTACAAACTACCTTTGTTTACCCTAAAATTTGAGAAACAATTAAACTTATATTGTGATTTTAAGGATATGTGATTTAATCCAATACAAATTGATAATCAAGGAATTAAACAGATAAATTAAGTGATAGGATAGATCAAACCAATATGCGAGTGGAGTTTCGACCTCGATTCAAGACGGTCTCAAGATAGAGCAATAATAACATATTAGAAATGAAACAACAATGAGAACAACAAACGAATAGTAAGTAAGATAAAGAGAGTAGTGGGTGTGTATTCTTATTAGTGAATAATGATGCTTACAAATGAATGGGATCCCTCTTTATATAATAGAGGAGTCCTAAATAACGTACACCTCTAATTATAGTAGGAAACCATATTAACATCTATTAACTGCTATAGATTGATTCATTTCGAGATTCACGCCACGATCCTCGACCAATCGCGGATATCTTTCTTTTTTCATTATTAGGCTATGCCGATGCCACTCAAAGTTTGCCTCTTTCTAGTCGCAATCGATGTCTACCTCGATCCGGATTGTACGTCCTAGCTCTTCGACGTGATGTTCCTACCCCGACCGAAGAATGAAATCGGGTAGCCCCTATTCCTATTGTATACAGATAGTCCCCTCATTTCTTAGAGTAAAACGATAAGAAACAACTTGAGCCTCGATTTTTTGGAGACCCTGATAATGATGTCATCCCCGTGACATAAGAGATCGAAGTGATCGAAATGCCTCATCGGTATAGTTACCCAAACCATTAATGCTTGTTAGTGGATGGTCGACCACTAGCACCATCGAACGGTCGCCGTGAGTCTATAAATACAGGCTCTTTGGTTGAATCAATACTTTACTTTCACCTTCATCAAATTTTCTAAGTTTCTACTCTCTCAATCACTTCTCTTTCATCACCCATTGAGTCAATTTAGTTAGTACCAAAAACACCAAATTTCACCTCTTTCCGTTTCTTTCTACCTGAATCAATTGTGAAAACTCCAAGACCGTTCCAAAAAAGGAGAAAGCTTTTTCCTCTTCTTCATGCCAGCCGATGATAAAACGCCGATATAACCACTCATTCACGAGTATGTTCTCAGACCTTGTGTCTTGAAATCCGACTTCAATGTCGAGAATTCTCCATCGGCCCCTAACTGATATGAATATGTGCGGAGATATATATGCTCAATAACGGCGGGCAGTCTCGAGGTTGTGAAGATAGACTGTAACTGGGGGGCCGATGTCGTGGTACAGATCCCCGCCCCCGAAGAGAGTATTACCACTCACGTGGAGGGGTTTCTAAGTGTCTACACTAACCCCTTCACATTGGGTCCTCTTGACCCAATTATCATCGATTTTTGAAAAAGGTACCAGGTCACCCTCAGCTAGGTTCACCCTTCATTCTAGCGTATAGTAATCATGCTCCACTTCTTTTCCAGCAAGGCCAGGGGGCTGGAGTTCACTATCAACCACCTCATACAGTTATATCAACCTCGACTTTTACGAGGATTAATCAAGCTCCACCGCCGATCAACTAAGTCCTTTTTTACGAGAATCGATGAGGACAAGTATTGGGGCTAGATAAGCCAGTTCGTGAAGGTAAGGACCTATGACCTCATCCCAGAGGAGAAGCTATCGTTCCTCGACAAGTGGAACACCGATCGTAAGTAATGTATTAACCATTAGTCTTCGTACTCTATTTTTTGCTTTATGTAATGCTTTCATCTGTTATACAGTGGTTGCTTGGATGCTCGGAGAAATCCCAGACCTTGAAGGTTGGGTTCGAACACTGGCTTTGATTCCATACACGCTGAGAGCTCGTGGCGCGATTTAGCGAGGGGTCGATGGGAGGCCAAGAATCATGGTAATCTTATCCCGTAAGCTTTCGATGCTTTTTTCTCCAGAGTTTCCTTTTATTTATACTTGAATCCCTTTTATGAAGGTCTTAGGGATGTTGCTAAAATGACGCCGGCCCCGCCTAGGGAAGAGGTGGCTCCTAAACCGGCTAAGGATAAGAAAAGAAGAAGGGCCTCATTTTCTGATACCCTAAAGCCTAAGAAGATTAAGGCTTGCAAATCAAATGATGAATTTATTGCTCTGTCTACTGACGTAGCCCAAAAGCTACGAGATGAAGAAGAGGAAGGGGAGGACGCTGGTTGTGAGTTGGTGCCTCAAAAGAGGGGAAGCGTCATAGCTTCTAAGGTAGCTAGGTCGGTGATGGTCGACGAGACTCACCCTCAGACCGAGGAGATCTCGGAAGGTGGTCTGAGCAAAGTCCCTAAACCATTAGGGACCAGAGATATTTCCTACTATGATAAACAATTGGCGAGTGTTCCCGAAGGGTCTGGTTCTGGGGTCTTTCAGAAGGAAAAGAGTGCCCTATGTGACTTGTTTGGGGTAATCAATATTAATGATTCGCTGCCCAGTCCTGAATTTTCTGAAGGGCAATTTCGGGAGGCACGATCTATGGAGACCCTTGATATAAGACATATTCTATGGTTGCCTTGCGGGGATCGATGATGTTTTCGACCTAGACGTGACGATCATTTTTTTATGAGGCCCAGCATCTCCTAAACCAGGTAAATTTGTATCCCCTGTTATTATGTTTGCTTTTATTTCCTTTTGTCTGATCTTTTTCTTTTCTCCATAGGCTATGATGTTTCATCAGGAGGTGTTCACCAAATCCCGAACCAAGTTGAACCGGTGTGAGGCCAATCTCAAAAGGCTTACTTATGAGAGAGACG
Source organism: Nicotiana glauca (assembly GCA_026770625.1). NCBI lineage: Eukaryota > Viridiplantae > Streptophyta > Magnoliopsida > Solanales > Solanaceae > Nicotiana > Nicotiana glauca. Next base: position 29,510 of record MU762743.1, read on the forward strand.
CCCTTAAACACCTCGATGTGCAGAAAGAAAAGGAGATCAGAGACCTCAGAGCTGAAATGGCGATGGCCCATAAGAAGTAGACTGATCTCATCGAGCAGGTAATGCAATCTTTCAGGAACTTGACATATCAACTTGATATTGGCAACTAACACTTAGATCCTACAGGTTCAGCAGAAGGCCGAGAAAATCAAGTAGCTTCGCGAGGAGGCAGAGACAAAAGAGGCTGACACTTTAGGGTGGAAACAAAACATGGACCATTTTGCTTCGTAAAAAGATACTGCTCGGGCCTAGTTATCTTTGGTTGAGCACCAACTTCAAATCATAAGAGAAGAGAACTTGGCTCGAGCCAAGAAAATTGAAGAGCTCAAGACTCGGCTGGTTGCTGAGCTTGCAAAGGCTACATCTGTAGCGGAAAAAGCAAAGGCCTATGATGATGACTCCTGGAGTGTGAGCGGATCCGAGAGCAGAGAGGATGGAGATAAAGCTCCCGGGGAAGATTAGGCACTTAGGACTTTTTTTTCTTTCTTTTTTGAGATTTTGTGTAAGGCACTTGTTGGTCTCTTGTACATGTTTTTGTCTATATAAAGAAATTTCTCTTTGAATGCCTTCTAAAATTTTGTCTTCGATCATGTTTCGTGCCTTGTAAAAGTTTAGCACATTTTTACTCATTAAATAATATGTTGGAGACTTCGGTTTTAAATGACTTGGTCGAAGCCATAATACTGCTTTTATAGTCGGACTCGAGTGAAAACTGAGTTTGGAATAAAAGTACCCTTTAGGTTTATTTTGAATGATAATGAACCTCGATCTGTAGTCGATTAGGTTCTTATTCAAATTAGAGAGAGCGGGACCCTTAGGTTTGAATCGAGTGAGAATGTGTTCTCGAACTCTAAATGTGTTGGCCCTTAGGCTCTTTAGATTGGGCCAATATGGCCTATAAAATATGGCTATTATTCCCCTTTTTCGGCTTAAAATACTTAGTAAAATTTCTTTATGCCTTAGCATGTATTTTTTACCCATTGGATTTTTTTAGGGTTCGATGTCGATTGAAGCCCCTATGTTTTTTGTGCCTTAAAACATTTGTGTTAAGATAATTTGATACCTCTTAAGATTTTTTGAGGGTTAATTTTATCAAAGCCCTTTTGGTTATTTGCCGAGGGTAGCCTTTTTTAACCAATTTTTCAAAGAATTTGAAGGCCTATTTTTATTGTGGGATTCGGATATCTCCAAGCCGCATTAATTTGGTCATAACCTTTGGGTATGCCTCTTGGGCTTATTCCCCAATAGCACTTCGAACTTGTTCGAAGTGTTAGTCCCCAAGAATGATGGCATTGGCCTATATATTGAGGGTGCCTCTTTGAGGTCTTATGAATTCGAACTTAGATAACTCGAATATGTCGATCGTCGACGATAGTCCCCGAGTGTTCGAAGCATTTTGGCGCTTGGCCCTTGAGACATTTCTAACAAAATCATAAGTATGGAGCTCGTATAGTAGAAAATTTTGTTTGAGACACAAGATGTTTGATATAGAAAGAATTCTTCTTTGAATAATTTATACATGCGTATGTGTTTTTCCATCGGGGCTCGACTAATCTATATGGATACAGTTCATTCGACCATTGGGCCCCATTACAAAGTTTCCCTATCGAGACCCTTTGACATGAAGTACTTTCCTCGAAAATATAACATCAGAGGGTGATACCCCCCAGTATTCGAGGTTGATTATAAAGAAACCTTGGATACTGTTGAATTTTCCTTAGGTAGCACATAGTTGTTGCCTCGTTAAAAACATCATCGAAAAACCCCATTTGGGATTAAAAATTATCTAAGGGAAAAAGAGTACAACACCTGCTTTAAAACCTAAGGTCCTTGTGTTGAAGAGCTTCTCGACATCCTCGATCGAACACCTTCAATAAGTTAGTATCAAATATAAATAGAAAGGGATAAAGTCATACCTTAGCAGTAATATCATCTGAGGAGTGATATATTCCAATTGTTCGACAATTGTTTGCCCTCCATTGTGCCAAGTTTATAAGACCTCTTTCCGATGACACTGAGGACCCGATATGGTCCCTCCAAATTCGGGCCTAGCTTCCTTTCATTTAGGTCTCGAGTATTGAGGGTGACTTTCCTCGGAACTAAGTCCCCGATTCTAAAGTGGTAAAGGTTGGTTCTTCTATTATAATATAGATCGATTCTTTATTTTTGCGCAACCATCTGAATGAGTGCAGCTTCTCATTTTTCATCCAATAGTTCGAGGCTAGTATTCATAGCCTTATGATTTGATTCTTCCGTTGCATATCAAAATCTGGTGCTAGGTTCCCCGACTTCAAATGGAATCAAGGCCTCAAATCCATATACTAAGGAGAACGGTTTGCCCCCGTACTGGACTTCGATGTTTTTCGATACACCCAAAGGACCTCGAGTAGAATTTCTCTCTGTTTTCCCTTAGTCTCATTCAATATTTTCTTTAGACTCTAAACGATAGTTTTGTTCATTAACTCGGCCTACCCGTTTCCACTTGGATGATACAACGTCGATAAGATCCTTTTTATTTTATGTTTTTCAAGAAACCTCGTTACCTTGCTGCCGATGAATTGCTTTTCATTATCGTATACGATTTCGGCAGGTATCCCGAATAGGCATACAATGTGATCCTAGATGAAGTCTATAACTTCTTTTTCTCTAACTTTTTTTAAGGCTTGTGCTTCCACCCATTTAGAGAAGCAGTCCGTCATTAACAAAATGAATTTAGCTTTAATTGGAGCTGATGGAAGACGGCCGACGATATCCATCCCTCATTTCATGAATGGCCATGGGGATAGGACTGAATGAAGTTGTTCTCCGGGCTGATGGATCACCGGTGCAAACCTTTGATATTTATCACATTTTCGAATAAACTCCTTAGTGTATTTTTTCATGCTATCCCAGTAGTACTCTGCTTTAAAGATTTTGTGAATCAGTGATTCGGGGCCGGAATGGTTCCCACATGTGCCTTCATGGACCTCTTGTAAAACATAATCGGTGTCTCCTGGTCCTAAACATACCACCAATGGTCTATCAAACGTCCTTCTATATAATGTTCCATCTTCAATCAATGTGAATCGAGCAACTTTGGTTCGTAAGGCCCTCGACTCTTTAGGGTCCGATAGGAGCTTTCCATTCTTCAAGTATTCAATATTTATTCCTCTAATCCAAGGTTAAGCTCGTAGAGTTTATCTCAGCATGACCTTCCTCGATCATGAATCTTGAGAGTTGAACGATAGTCCCCGAACTGATCTCGTCTTCCTCGACCAATGACCCTATATTTGCAAATGCATCAACCTCACTGTTTTGTTCTCGAGGTACATGATGTAAAGTCCATTCCTTGAAACGGTGCAATGTTACCTACAACTTGTCCAAATACCTTTTCATTCTATCCTCTTGAACTTTGAAGGTTTTTACTTAGTTCACCACCTGTAAAGAGTCACACTTGGCTTCAATGATTTCTGCTCCCAAGCTTTTAGCTAGCTCGAGACCTACAATCATGGCCCCGTACTTGGACTCATCGTTAGTCAACCTAGAAGTTTTGATAGACTGCCTAATAGTGTTACCCGTGGGCGGCTTCAAAATAATGCTTAGCCCAGACCCCTTCACATTGGAAGCAGCGTCTGTGAAAAGGGTCCATACCCCCCATGATGTGCCCAATTTTAACAAGATTTCCTTTTTAACTTTGGGTACGAGTGTTGGCATGAAATCGGCCACGAAGTCCCGATAGTTCGGGCTTGTGCAAGTGGTTAACAAGCATAAGGGGTGACATTGAAAGTATAGTTTTAACTTTCTAGAAGCGCTTATTAGTGCAAATGCCAATTTCTCTAAGTGTGAATATCTAGTCTCTGCTTCTCTTAAGGTTTGACTTACATAATAAACAGGAAATTACGTACCTTGCTCTTCTCGATCTAGGACACCACTTACCGCGATTTCCGATACTACCATGTACAAGTAAAGTTTCTCATCTACCTTTGGAGTGTGAAGCAGTGGTGGGATCGATGGGTATCTCTTTATTTCCTCTAATGAGTTTTGGCATTCCAGGGTCCAGGCAAAATCATTATTCTTTTTGAGTAAAAAGAAAATTTGTGGCTTCGATCCGATGACCTCGAGATGAATCCTTCTAAAACAATTATCCGTCCAGTCAGCCTCTACACAACTTTTACACTATCCATGATGGCAATGCCTTCGATGGCCTTGATTTTATTGGGGTTGATCTTGATCACCCGATTTGACACCATGAAGCCCAGGAATTTGACCGAACCGACCCTAAAAGCACATTTCTCGGGGTTGAGCTTTATGTTATATTTCCTCAAAATCTCGAACATTTCCTGTAAATGAGCCAAATGATCCTCTGCGCGCAGGGATTTAACTAGCATGATAAACTTCCATTGACTTACCTATTTGTACTTTGAACATTTTATTTACTAGGTGTTGGTAAGTAGCTCCTGCATTTTTTAGCCCGAAGGGCATTACATTATAACAATATGTTCCATACTTAGTGATAAATGAATTCTTTTCCTGGTCTTCTGGGTTCATTTGAATTTGATTGTACCCGGAATAAGCATCGAGAAAGGTAAGGATCCCGTGGCCAGCCATGGCGTCGATCATGTAATCGATGTTAGGCAGTGGAAAAGAATCTTTGGGGCATGCCTTGTTTAAATCTTTATAATCTACACACATTCTAAGTTAGTTCCCTTTTTAGAGACTACGGCTACATTGGCTAACCATTCAGGATATTTCACCTCCCGAATGGACCCTATTTTAAGAAGTTTAGTTATATCGTCCTTTATGAATGCGTGCTTTACCTCGAACTGGAGCCTTCTCTTTTGCTTCACCGGTTTGAACCTAGGTTCAAGGCTTAGCCGATGCGTCATTATCTCTGGTGGGATCCCTGTCATGTCTAAATGGGACCAAGCAAAACAATCTATGTTATCAATAAGAAATTGAATAAGATTTTTTCTGAGTTTGGGGGTTAATCCCGTTCCCAGGTTTACCTTTCGCTCGGGCAAGTACTCGAACAGTATAACCTGTTCCGGCTCTTTGATCGTTGATATTATGGTGTCAGAATCTACGGGAATAATAAAAGTTCGAGGGGTTAGAAAATCCTATTCTTTTTCTTCCATCTCCTGCTTCCCCAATTCGGTCAAGACTAGTAGTTGCGATTGTTATTTAGTTTCCTATTTACCTTTGATGTTCGACCTTTCCGAGGTTGATAATGTTGATATCGGGGTTACCTCATCGATCGCAAATATTTCCTTTGCAGTATGCTGCTCCCCGTATACTATTTTTACACCGTCCGACGTTGGGAATTTCATTATTTGGTAGAGAGTCGAAGGGTCCGCCCTCATATTACGGATCCAAGGCCTTCTGAATAGGGCATTGTACCTCATGTCGCTCTCGATTACGTGAAACTTGGTATCTTGAATGGTTCCAGACACGTTTACCGAAAGAATAATCTCCCCTTTTATTGTTTCACTGGCCATATTAAAGCCGTTTAAGACCCGAGCGACGGGAATAATTTGATCTTGTAGGCCGACCTGCTCCACGCCCCTCGATCGGATGATATTTGTCGAGCTACCTGGATCTACTAAAACACGCTTAACTTGTATTTTATTTAGTAAGATTAAAATTACCAAGGCATCATTGTGGGGCTGAGAAATGCCTTCTACTTCTTCATCGTTGAATGATAAGGAGCCCTCGGGCACATAATCCCTGGTCCGTTTCTCCCTAATAATTGATACCTTAGTGCGTTTGAATACGGGCCCTTGTAGAATATCGACCCCACCGACGATCATATAAACGAGATGTTGGGGTTCCTCCTGTTCATTTTTTCTGTTGGTGTCCCTTTCTCTAAAAAGATTCTTGGCTCGATCGTTAAGAACTCTCGAAGGTGGCCCTCATTAAGTAGACGGGATACCTTTTCCCTTAATTGCCTGCAATCCTCGGTCCTGTGACCATGCGTGTCATGATACTTGCACATCAAATTTGAGTTTCTTTGGGAAGGATCGATCTGTATGGGTCTGGGCCACCTAATATCTTTTATCCTTCCAATTGCCGATACAATGCCCGATGCCTCGATGCTTATATTCCGATAACCGAGGTGCCTCTGCGGGATCAGCATGCTTATTAAAACCACTTTTTCTCATAAGTCCCCAAGAGTTCCATCATCGATCACTTCTTCGATCATTCTGGGCGGAATGGCATCCCGAACCATTATTCTTTCGATCTAAGGTATATGGTTGATATCGTTCTCTATTCGACCTTGGCTCCCTATCGACTTCCCTCTAGGCTTTAACTGTCGACCTATTTTTATGTACTGACACGGAAGAGGCTTCTAATTGGTCGTCCTCAATCTTGATCTTCGATTGATATTGATTGTGCACATCTGCCCAAGTTAAAACTGGATACTCGATCAAATTTTATTTCAACTAACGTGATGCTATTGAACTCTGCTCGTTTAACCTTTGGGTGAAAGATTGAATGATCCAATCATCTGTGACCGGTGGCAACTCCATGCGTTCCATTTTGAAATCGGGATACGAACTCCCTCAGCATTTCATTATCCCTTTGTCTTACCTTGAAAAGTTCCGATTTTATTGTTGTGACCTTTGTGGCCCCGGCGTGTGCCTTTAAGAAAGAACTTGCAAACATGACAAATGAGTCGATGGAATTTGGTGGCAGGTTGTGATACCAAATCATTTCTCCCTTTGAAAGGGTCTCTCCAAACTTTTTCAACAACACAGATTCGATCTCATCATCTTCTAAATTGTTACTGTTCACGCCCAACTCTAGTCCTAAAAAGGATAAGCGGTTGCTGCAAATATGATCCGGTCTAAAAGTCCGGAGTCGAATCCCACAGAGAACTTAAGGCTTAGTTGTATTTGTTTAATATCACCGAGAAGAAAAGATTGAACAATTTTCTAAATTATAAAGATTGATATTTATATTTCTAACTAATTAACTAGCAAATACTATAAAGCGATAAAATTATCAACTAACGAGACAAAGGGTTGGAGACTAAATTAAGGAGGTCTAGAGTTATGATTTCTCCAATTGTCGAAATCCTTCTAGCTATATTCCCTACAATTTTGTCAATGTATTTTCTACTAATCATGAGCACTTTAGGTGCCATAATTCTCTCTCGAGCAATCACAATAATTTATTAGACATATTATCTCGAACTACGCTAGTTGGCTTTATCTAACCACTCATTATGATCACATCAAGGCTTTGTTATTTCTAAACCTACCTTTAAACCCAATGTATTGATTTCTCACATACGTTAGGAGTGACATTGTTAAAAAATCACCTAAATATGTATTCTTTTTCAAGCAACACATAATAAATAGGCACAGTCAATCGATGGCCATTCAATCAACAACAATAAACACGCAGTTGAACAAGTAAAGAAATCCGACGGCTCAATTATATAAAAACATAACAAGAATTTGTCCTACAAAAGATTCCATCAAAAACCCTAGATAAAAAATTAGCTATTCATAATAGTATGTAAAACTACAATACTAAAAGTCATAATCAACAATGAAAAAAAATAGGAAGAGGAAGGAAAAATTCGTAGAAGAATTACCCGCCTTGCTCCTATGTCTCTGCCTCCTTAGGTCGAATCTGTGTTAAAAATTGGTCCCCTCCTCTCAAAATACCGTTTTTCATGTATATATACTGATCATAGGCTAAAAACTCATGTTTTAGTTATTGTAACAACACAATAAGTATTGCATTTCACAATGATTTGAGCTTAAATGATAATGAATTACACTAAATTAATGCTTTATGTCTTGCAGGAAGCGATCCGACTTATGAATTATATTTGGGATGATTTTGATTAATTTGGGGCTTTGAAGTCTGAGTAAAAGCTAAATAAATCAAGTCGGAATCGTGTTCGAAGATCAACGGATGATAGTTAAGAACAAAACAATGAGTTGAGCAGGCATACGACAGATTATCTAGTAAAATGCCCATAACCTTTTGCTCAGAACTCCGTTTGGGCTCCATAATATATTGATGGAAAGCTATTTAAAAGGGCTACAATTTTCATGTTCTGCGTTTTACCGAATTCCCAAACGCACGAAGTATACAGTTCGCGCGGAAGTTCGCGCGTTTCTTCACGCGTTTTGGCAAACTTTCTGCCTTGATCGCGCGAAGAAACGCGCGAAGTTCATAGTTCGCGCGATAGTTCGCGCGTTTCTGTCCGGGAAATGAATTATTGAGGGGTAAAATGGAAAATCTGAGGGGATCCACTCAACTAATATAAAGTAAACCTCCATTATTGAAAGGGGGAGTTCGGATTTTTAGAGAGAGAGGAGGAGGAGATTCATCTTGGAGCTAGGAAAAGAGAAGAAGAACAACATCTTGGAGCAAGGATTCAAAGAGTTCTTCTAAACTTTCTTCTAGTTCTTTGTTTATATTGTGTTTAAGACTTTTATTATTGATTTTTGTATGAATATGAGTAGCTAAAAACCCAAGTATTCTGGGGTCATGGATGTTAGATGATCTTGTTGTTTGAAGCTTAGATTGAAGATCTTGAATTTATCGTTATGGGTTGTTTATTTGATTCTGCTTTTAATTATTTTACTGCGTAGCTAATAGTGAAATACTATTTACGAATCTTGAGTTAAACTTGAAAAAGGAAATTCTTGGTTGCATATAGAATCAAATAGAATAAGATCCGAATCCTGGGCATCAGGTGAAAGATTTGCGATTAAGATAGACATATACTTAATTGCCTTGTTTGGTTGAAAAATAGGAGTTGTAAATGCATTCTTGTTAATATTAATACCATAGACATATAGGTATTAAGTTAAATTGAATATGTGCATAAGAACTCGACAAATTCTTATGAGTATTATTAACCCTATAATCAATAACCCGGATAATTCAATAAATCAATCTTAAGCTAAGATAGTAGCATGATCTTTAGAAAGTCCATGACCCTGGAATATCTTTATCCAAATTGTTATCAAAATATTGTGTAATTGTTGTAGTAATTTTGTGTTGAGTTATTGTTTAATTATTAAGTAATTTGTAAATTGGTTCTATATATATTTTGTGACAATTTAGCTTGAATTGATAATTGTTTGAGTTTAAATCAGTTGAGAAGTTGATCATAATTCCTCGTGGGAACGATACTTTACTTACTACTATATTACTTGTCGATCGCGTACACTTACGTGAGTGTTTTGGTCGCAACAAGTTTTTGACAACCCACACTTAAACCATTGCTCGTCCTCGAGCAATTGACGTACACTTCACATAAGGACGATCTTTTTATCAAACAATTTCTTATAACAATACATGCGGACACTTAGGTACCAATTCATAATACTTCAACCTCAAGACATGACTCCAAAGTGCCACGCATTTTTAC
>MU762745.1:0-19957 GCA_026770625.1 Nicotiana glauca
ACGTGAAGAATATTTTCGTATCTCCTAGTTGATAAGTGAAGTGCATTACATGTGGCGGTATGAGTTCCGACTCAGAAAGACTAAATTGACTGTGTAACGTACAAGATGGTGGAAGGTATCTCCTGCGGGTTGTTCTTAAGTGGTATGATCCTTATGCGTATGCTAGAAGGTCTCATATGTAATTGAAGGGTACATGTTGAAATTGATAATCTGGGGTCACTTAAGAGAGTGGACTCAATTGATGTAGAGATGGGTGCGAGAAGTATAAAGGATTACAATACGAGATGATCTGTGTTTTCGCGAACTAGTAGATGATTTGAGTTTAATCTCACTATGATGTTGTGGCATCATTAGAGTAAAAGTGGTATGAGATGTTGAGTGTGTCCTGATCTATGGCTTCAAGCCAAGTTGGGAAGGTTACTGTTGACTAGCTGATTGCACGGTCATGTGCTATGTTGGTTCCGTTTCGAGATATGCTGGTGGATCAGTTCTGGTTGCAGAAATTGAGCCGAGGATGGCACGAGTGAAGAAAAATTTTGACAAAGGTTATATGATACTTCGTAGATATGTTGAAATAATAGGATGTCTGGAGCTGTTGTGGATAAAGAATGCTCAGTGTATTGAGAATGAAGATGTTTGTTGGTATTTGAATGAGATCATATCCTGCTGTATCAGAGTGATAATAAGGCACGAGTGGTTCTGTTCGCTAAGTCAGGTAAATTGCAGATCGAATATGAAGTAAATGACTCTCGAGAATGGCCTTATTGTGTTCAAGGTTCTACAGGTAACAGTCCGGTGCCTTAAGGTCGTGTATGTGGTTAGAGGATGTGTTTCATTGGAAGGTCAAGGCTTGCGGTATTTTTATGATGATTATGGGATTCTATGTATCGGTATCTAGAAGGTAATGGCAACGGATTCAGATTCGCAGTAAGTTCTTCAAGCAGAGCATGCGGGAATGTGGTATTTCTGGGAACATTTGAGAGGGTATTCAGTGGCCTATGGGTCTTAGACAGTATAGTCTTATGTTCGAGTCTCGTGTGGCAAACCTGGGTTGAAGCATTGTGGTGCTACAGCAAGAGGGAATATCAAGTTGATGATGAATCAGAAAGGAAATTAAATAGATGGAATAGCTTGATAGTAGACCGAATTGGTATGGTAAGGATATGATTAATTATTTGTATGTGTTCGAGGTAATGAGCCCTTACAGGTATTGCGCGGCAAAGCTTTTGAGTTCGGACAGCTTGCTTAGCTTGGTTTGGATAGGAGGATTCAGTCCTGACAGTTTAGCTTGTACAAATGGAATTGACAGAGATGTTCTTGCTGGGTTTTACCGTGGTTTGGAGATAAATATATTTTCTATGGGTATGCGAAGCATGGAATGTGTAACGATTCTTCTTCTATATGGGATTGACGGAGGGTCTTGGCTAAATGAGTTGCAGTTCAGTTCTGAAAAAGAAGTTCATAAAATTCTTAGGCAACGGGTAGCCTCAAGTAATCAAGGAAATGGTATTGCTGAATGGGAGTGATTTGATATGTCTCGGAAAAAGAGTAATGTAATTAGACTGATGACATTGCACTAGAATTGTGGTGCTTTCTAGCTAGATCGACTGCTGATACTTGAGTGTGTTTAATGGCACAGGGGAGTTTTAGAATATCTTCCGTGGAATGACTGGGTACTGGAGGTGTAAAATATATTCATACTGTGGAGTTTGGGATCAGGTACAATGATTCGTGTGCTATATGGAGTTGGGGACTGAGAGTTCTCAGGTACAGACTATGTAGTGGTTGTGGATCGTGTGTATTGGTACCGTTAGTGGCTATTGGGATTTGGAAGCCCGAGTGGGTCTTTCTTTGCTTGGTATATTGGATTTTGGATATGACATTGGGGTGTAGACTGGTTGTCCCAGTGTTGAGGTTCCTCATATTGGTTCAGTTCCAGTGTTAAGGGCCTTTTCGGATGCGTGTTCCAGTGTGAGTTGTTTTCCGCATTGCGAGACGTTATAATTTGCGGGCTATGGGCACATATGATGCGGTGCTATCGGGATTCATAGTGGAGGTTGAGGGGGAAACCTCAGTTGTGCTTGAGTTTTGTCGCTTATAATGCTATATGTAGATATTGTTATGCACTTAGTATGCTTATGATCGATACTCGGTATTTTGTTGTAATGAGCAAATTTGGCTCGATGTGCATCTCCTTTTGTGAGATATATGTGTGGATCGGGTGGCACGCCGCCATGGGTATGTTATCTGGGTCGATTTGCACGCCTCAACAGTGTGATGTTGAGAATAGTTTTCCAAATGCTATTTTGTATGCCTTGCTTCCTGGTTTATAAGGAAAGTCCGTATTGGGTGTTGCTCAGCGAATGGCACATCGGTTGTGTCCTTTCAGGATCATATGGTGTATATTACTTACTTCACCATGGGTATAATGATTTTTTTGGGTTCCAGATATCAATCGTACGTGGCTGTCAATTTCGAGTATAGCGACTTGAGGTGTTTCATGTGTAACAGTGTTTGAATAAGATCGCGCATTGTAGCGAGGCTACGTGGAGATCAGGCCCTTCGGGGTAGATTCAGGTATTCTATTTCTATGATGTGGGATGGGGTCCCAGCCTTGTGTTGCGATGGTATTGAGGAGTTTGAGTTACAGCCCTTTTGTTTGAGTCATTTGTCATAATTTGAGTATGTTCAGAATGCCCTTGATTGGTGCGTGGATTATGCAAGTTGTGGCTTAGGCCTGTGATGAGGTGTCATATCACCAGAGTGATGTGTTGGATTCGAGGTGATCATGGGAGTCATTAATGAATACGAACAGATTTGATTACAGCTTGTCGAAAGAATAATATCGAGGTTCGGTTCGGAAATCTGCTATGGTATTAGTCAAAAGGGAAATGGTTTTATGAGTGGTTGATTTGAGAAATGGTTACGGTTTGCTATTTATTTCATTATCATTGGTAGGATATGAAAGTGTTGGAATGAGATTTTAGCTAATAAGAGGTTTCTATCGGTATATGGTTGTTGTGGACAGCTGCCATGAATGGGAGTTATCGCTGCATGTGTTTGAGCTATGTGGTATATCATAGAATTACACTGGAGGTTGCAGGTATGGGTTATTACAGCTGGTTCGGAATTATCCTGAGTATAAATGTGATGTTCTGGTCTTGCGTACAATTTCAGAAAGTGTGATGTGGTTCTACGGGTCATGGTCTAGGTGGGTTGTGAGATTTTAGCTATGTTGTGTTATCGGACCTATGCGAGATAGGGTGACATGGGATCACCCCGGGTATATGCTTGGTAAGGTTATTCAGCTATTGGTTGGCTTCTAGGACAACTCTGAGTATGCTCGAGGATGAGCGTTGGTTTAAGTTGGGGAGGATGTGATGACCCGACCCGTTGTCTCATGTGTTTCCATCTCGTTTTCCCCGTTTATTGCTTCTTCATGATTTATTATTTGGTTTGGGTGAGTTTGAGTTGACTCGGATTGGATTTGGTAGGAAATGGGGCAATTAGTCTCTTTAAGGAAAGGTTGGTTTGGAAAAGTCAACCAGAAGTTGACTTGTGAGTTAGAGGGCTCGGATGTGATTTCCGACGATTCGGTTAGCTTCAGGGGATGATTTGAGGCTTAGGAGCGCAATCAAAAATAATTTTGGAGGTTCGGTGTAGAATTAGGCTTGAATTGGCGAAGTTAGCATTTTGGCGATATCCGGTTGATAGGTGAGATTTTGATCCGAGGGTCGGAATGGAATTCCGAGAGTTGCAGTAGCTTCGTTAGGTGATTTGTGATGTGTGTGCAAAATTTCAGTTGAATCGAAGGTGTTTAGGTTGGGTTTTTGATCGAATGTGAGTTTCGAAAGAATTTGATAAACTTAGGCTTTGATTTGGTGAAATCCGATGATTTTGATGTCAACGAAAGTGTTTTGATGATTCGAGCAAGTTCGAATAAGGTAATAGAACATGTCTGTGCTTTTGGTTGGGGTCCCGGGGGCCTCGGGGTGGATTCGGGTGGTTAAACGGAGATTTTGGAGTTTGTTGCATGTTTAAGAATTTATGGTTCTGTCATTTCCGCATCTGCGGAAAAGGGACCGCAGAGGCGGTTTCGCAGATGCGGCGGGGAGGTCGTAGAAGCGGTCCTTGAGGGCTTGGCAATTTCCACAGAAGCGAAAGGCAGTCCGCAAAAGCGGACATCGCAGGAGCGGTTTTCGACTGCAGAAGCGGTCCTTGGTATTTTAAGTTAGACCGCAGAAGCGGTTATTTTGACGCAGAAGCGGGAGCTGCAGGTGCGGTATCCCAACCGCAGAAGCGGAAACCTGGCTGGGTTTAAGTGAACAGTGTTTTCACGATTTTGAAAGAGAAGAAACATTTTGGACTTCGGACTAAGGAGATTTTGGGCGATTTTTGAAGAGGGTTTCGAGAGCTATCATCAGGTATGGATTCTTGGACTTAGATTATGATATTATTCTGTATAAACATGGATTAACACTGAAAACCCAAGAAATTAAAGGTTAAAAATGGAGGTTAGGGCTTGAAACTTAAGAGACCTTAAACTAGAGATTTGAGGGGTCAAATGGACTCCGATTCTTGTGAATTTGATATGTATAGACTCGTGGCGAGATAAGGATCGTATTGATGTAAAATTTTCTGGATTTTGAGAAATGGTCCTGGGGCTCGGGTTTTGCCAATTTTGTAATTTTTGATATTTTTCGAGTCTTTTCGATTGGGTTATATTCCCTTAGACTATTGTAATGTATTCGTTGTGGTTTTGGTTAGATACGACGCGTGTGGAGGCCGGTTTGAGGGGCAAAGGCGTCGCGGGCTAGAGATTTCATCGGTTCGAGGTGAGTAATACTTATAAATGATATCCTGAGGGTTTGAAACCCCGGATTTGCACATCATAGTGTTGTATTGAGGTGACTTGCACGCCGGATATGAGCGTGGGGTAGAGCACCGTTGGGGGACTGTGACTTGGTCCGTCCCGGTTGTTGATTTTTACCGCGTATTTGACTGAAATTATTTGTTATCATCATAATTTGGGCTGATTGCCATGTTTGGGGCTTCGTGCCAACTATGTGAATCCTTCGGGGATTGATATCACTGTTTTTGCATTACTTGCATATTATTTGATCTCGGTCCATGGTTTTAATACTATTTTGCAAACTCTGCCATTTTTCTAATATTTGAAAACTTAAACAATATTTTATTGACGTTTTGAGCTGAGGACTATCATGTTAATATTGCCCAAGTAGCTTATGTGCATTTCTGGACTGAGCATGGATCGGGCTGCACGCCGCAGCAGCGTTATAGCAATTTCTGAATATATGGATGGCTCGGGCTGCACGTCGCAGCGATGATATATTGATATTGAGGCCGAGAGCCTGTTTGATGCCACGATATGGTTGATATTGCGCTTGGGCTGTAGGAGCCCCTCCGGAGTCTGTACACACCCCAGTAAGCGTCGTCGACGTTAATGGATCGGACTGCACGCCGCAGTGGGTACCGGAGTGTACCGTCATATGCATTGCATTGCATTCATACATTTGTTCACTATTCGTTGTTTGTGTTATTTCTTGAGATATTTATTTGCTGCTCTGATATTGTCTGATCACTCTTAAAGAGGATAAATTTTATACAGTGGTGACCGTGACACTGTATGATGTAAACGGGTCAGGTAACAACGGTTGACCAGGAACAAGAATATCGCCTGAGGGGCGAGTTTTTATGAGCTCATTTTTGCATACTTGTTGTGCCCGAGGGGCTGACTTTTGTGCTGACTTGCACTACCTGTTCCGCATTCATTTGCTTAACTGTTGGAAAAAGATATTTTCAAAAGAGGTTTTGAACTGAGTCAAGATATTTTCTAAAGGATTTTCACGTCTTCCTTGTTTTCTCAAAGGGTTACAGAGTACTATATAGCATGTTGATTTGCTTTACGTGGTTTATTGCTGCTCAGCTATTATTTACCCTTATTACTCACTGAGTTGGGGTACTCACTTTACTCCCTGCACCTCGTGTGCAGATGCAGGTAATTGTTCACCCGGTAGCGGGTTTTGAGCCGATTGGAGATCTTGCTATCGTAGCTGTGTCAGGTGACCGTCAGCATTCACGGCACTGTATTTATTCCGTTGTTATTAAATTCCAGCCTGTATATTACTGATCTTGTAATAGTGTTAGGATTCTTTAGATGCTCGTGACTTGTGACACCCCGATTTCGGGCTGAGTTGGGGATGGTTCCCTGTTATATCATTTTTTTCCGCACTTATGATAATGTTATCTATTGTTTGACTCATTCATGCTATGTAATTGCTAAAAGAAGTATTGTTAGTCTGTTGGCTGGCTTTGTCTTCACGAGAGGTGCCATCACGATCGGGTTCGGGAATTGGGTTGTGACAATCTGCGGTTGCACTTTGCGATCGCAGAATTGGAATGCGGTCCGCAGATTGGACCGCAGAAGTGCCCCAAAACTCTGAGCGTTTCTACTTGGTTATGCGACGGGAATATGGTCCGTATTTCTCTTCTGCGGTCGCATAATGCAGCACAGAACTGACCTTCACAAATCCTTGAGCAACTTATGTGATGACTATGCGGTCTGCATATTGATTATGCGATCGCATAATGGACCGCATTTTCAACATCAGTTTCGACTAACTCTCTGGTTAACTCTGCGGTAGAAATGCGGTCCGCATACCTAATTTGCGACCGCATTCTGGACCGCATAATGGCATTTTTTTGGAAATTTTGATTCTTGATTTTTAAGTGCAAAATCAGTAAAAAAGGTCTGAACCGTGGGTCGCTTTTTTTTACACATTCCCAAGACATATACGGAACTTGACACTACAATTACTAGGCTTTGAGTGCAAACTTTCACGGGGCCTTACATCCTCCCCCACTTAAAATCTTTCGTCCTCGAATGAGAATTTTTGAAAATCAGGTGGTTTGAAAAACATGATATGCAAACTTCCAAATTTTTCACTAACTCTCATATTTTAGAAAATTTTCGCTAGAGTTTCCTTTGTAATTTGGACATATCTACCGGTCAGAGAGCCCCCGAAACATATTTCCATGCACCATTACATAATTCTTGTTATCCCTATAACTGGTATACAGTTCATCACCCCTATACTTGCATATATTCAATCACTTGATGCACTTTTGCACTTAGTTTGATTACTACAATGAGTCCCATATAGTTTAACCACTTTGATTCACTATACATATGTAAATTAATCATTGCCAATCTATACTATCATAAGCCAATTACTTATCACAAGAGTTCTTACTAAACTTTCATTTACCAAGAAGGGTTTGCATATGGCTCAAATAATCACAACACATACAATTTTGGTACAACTTGAAAAATTATAATAGTAAAGCATTTAGGGGAGAAATGGGGTGTCTTTGCACCAAAATGGGACACAATACCAGTTCGCTTAGGAACGAGAGTTCGCACGATCACTACTAGACTTGTTCAAATAAATGGGGATATTTTTCTTTCATCTCATCTTCCGCTTCCCACGTGGCTTCCTCGACTTGTTGATTTCGCCACAACACTTTAACTGAAGCAATTTCCTTATTTTGCAATTTACGGACTTGCCTATCCAGAATAGCAACTGGAATTTCTTCATACGATAACTCTTCAGTAACCTTGATGTCTTCAACTTGCATGATGGTGGACGGATCTCCAACCACTTTCCTTAACATAGACACATGGAACACCGGGTGCACTAAGGACATTTCAGGGAGCAACTCCAACCTATAAGCAACTTGTCCGATCCTTTGAATGATCTGATAAGGCCCGACATATCTAGGACTCAGCTTCCCTTTCTTCCAAATCGCATGACTCCCTTCATAGGAGACACCCTCAAGAATACCCAATCATCTACTTGGAACTCCAATTCTCTTCGGCGTACGTCCGCATAGGATTTCTGGCTACTCTAAGCAGTCTTCATCCTTTCCTGAATGACTTTAACTTTTTCCATAGCCTGGTGCACGAGATCTGGCCCTATCAATTCTGCTTCACCTACTTCGAACCATCCGATCGGATACCTACATCTCCTTCCGTACAATGCCTCAAATGGGGCCATCTGGATGCTAGCATGAAAGTTGTTATTGTAAGCAAATTATATAAGGGGCAAGTGATCATCCCAATTACCTTTGAAATCCAAGACACAAGCCCGCAACATATCTTCAAGCGTCTGAATAGTTCGCTCTGCTTGACCATCGGTCTGCGGATGGAAAGTCGTGCTGAGATTCACCTGAGTACCCAAACCTTGCTGAAATTTCTCCAAAAATTAGCTATGAACTGAGCCCCTCAATCCGAAATAATAGAAAGTGGAGTACCATGAAGCCTTACTATTTCCTTGATATACAACTGAGCATATTATTCTGCAGTATCGGTGGACTTGACTGGCAAGAAGTGAGCTGATTTGGTGAGTCGATTCACTATCACCCAAATTGAGTCGAACTTACGCTGAGTGCGAGGTAATCCTACCATGAAATCCATGTTGATCATCTCCCATTTCCACGTTGGTTTTTTCATAAGCTAGGTTAACCCACCGGGCCGCTGATGCTCAGCTTTTACTTGCTGACAATTTGGACATTTAGATACAAAGTCCGCCACACCCCTCTTCATAGCGCTCCACCAATAAATTTCCTTGAGATCGTGATATATTTTCGTAGAACCTGGGTGCACCGAATACCTGGAATGATGAGCCTCCACCATTACCCTTTCCCGAAGGTTATCCATATCTGGAACACATAGCCTACCTTGACATCATAACACACCATTATTGCCGCCGAGTGAGAATGCCGAAGTTTTGTTGTTCAGAACTGCCTCCTTCATCTGTGCCAATGCTGGATCAATGAACTGCTTTTCCTTGACTTCCGCCACAAGCAACGATTCTTCTCTGTTATGCACTATAATTTCCTCCTCATTTGGGGTCGAAATACAAACCCCAAGACTGGCTAACTGATGAACCTCTCGAGCTAGGAGCCTCTAATCCGCTCCCAAGTGATCCAAACTACCCATGGATTTCCGACTGAGGGCGTCTGCCACCACATTCGCCTTTCCTGGATGGTACAAGATGTTTATATCATAATGTTTAAGCAATTCCAACCACCGCCGCTGCCTCAAATTTAACTCCTTCTGCTTGAACAAATATTGGAGACTCTTGTGGTGCGAGAACACATCCACATGGACCCCATAAAGATAATGCCGCCATATTTTCAAGGCAAATACAACTGCTGCAAGCTCCAAATCATGCGTCGGGTAATTCTTCTCGTGATTCTTGAGTTGCCTTGAAGCATACGCTATAACCTTCCTATGCTGCATCAATACACACCCCAAACCGACCCTAGAGGTATCACAATAAACCATAAATCCTTCCATGCCTTCTGGCAAAGCCAATATCGGTGTCGAGGTCAACCTTGACTTCAATTCCTGAAAACTTTTCTCACAAGCGTCGTACCATTGGAACTTGACTACTTTCTGCATCAATTTAGTCAATGGGGAGGTGAGGGTAGAGAACCCCTCCACAAACCTCCAATAGTACCCAGCTAAAGTCAAGAAGCTACGAACCTCTGTCGGGGTCGTGGGTCTAGGCCAATCCTTCACCGTTGCAATCTTATGGGGATCCACCTGAATCCCCTCACTGGAAACAACATGACCCAGAAAAGTGACGGACTCCAACCAAAATTCACATTTTGAAAATTTAGCGTACAATTGGTGCTGATGAAGAGTCTGCAAAACTGCTCTGAGGTGATCGGCATGATCCCCCCTGCTCCGCGAATAAACAAGGATGTCGTCAATGAAAACAATCACAAAGGAGTCTATAAATGGCTTGAAAACCCGATTCATAAGGTCCATGAAAGCTGTTGGGGCATTGGTTAGCCCAAAAGACATGACCAAGAATTCGAAGTGACCATAGCGAGTTCTGAAGGCGGTCTTAGGAATATCCTGCTCTCTGATCTTCAATTGGTGATACCCGGATCACAGATCAATTTTGGAGAAGAACTTTACACCTTGCAATTGGTCGAACAAATCATCTATCCGAGGCAAAGGATATTTATTCTTGATGGTGACTTTGTTAAGCTACCGACAATCAATGCACATCCGTAGCGACCCATCCTTCTTTCTGACAAAAAGAACTGGATCACCCCACGGCGACACACTCGGTCGTATGAATCCCTTCTCTAATAAATCCTTCAGCTGCTCCTTTAACTCTCTTAACTCTGCTGGCGCCATTCTGTATGGTGGAATAGATATTGGCTGAGTATCTGGCAATACATCAATCCCGAAATCAACCTTCCTATCTGGCAAAATCCCTAGAAGCTCATTCGGAAACACTTCAAGAAACTCATTCACAACTGGCACAGACTCGGGGACAGACACTCCTGAAGTGGTGTCCGCCACCTGGACCAAATGATAGATACACCCCTTCTTAATCATCTTCGAAGCCTTAAGGTAAGAAATAAACCTACCCTTTGGCACCACACCATTTCCTTTCCACTCAATAACCGGCTCGTTAGGGAACTCGAGTCTTATGACTCTCTCTCGGCAGTCAAGTTTGGCAAAGCAAGAATAAAGCCAGTCCATCCCTATGATTACATCAAAATCTACCATTCCAACCTCAATAAGATCAGCCGTGGTAACGCGACCACACACCGTGGCAACATAATTCCTATAAACTCGCGAGGTTGTAATAGAATCACCAACCGGAGTCGATACACAGAACGGCTCATGAAGCTGTCCGATTTTTATGCCAAAACTTGAAGCAATGAATGGAGTGACATAAGACAAAGAGGACCCCGGGTCAATAAGAGCATAGCAATCAATGGCCTGAACAGACAAGATACGTGTAACAACATCTGGAGAAGCCTCAGCACTCTGGCGACCACTCAAAGCATAGAACCGGCTAGGTCCACCTCTACCACAAGCTCCACCCCTAACTGCACCATGCTCTGCTAGAGCTGGAGGACGCACGGATGACGTAGCAACTGAAGAACCGGATGACTGGGCAGATCCCCTACCCATACCCTGACTGGGAGCACGGTAGTCTCACTGGATGCGACCTCTCACCCCGCACCTATAAGATACCGGGATATCCAAATAGCAAGTCTCTGTATGGAATCTCCCACACTTGCGGCATGTAGTTCCCCCTGCTGCTGAGACCTCACTCCTAGACGACCGGACTGACGGGACCTCCTACTGTCTGAACCTGGTCTCGAGTGACTGCTCTGCTGATAACTGTGCACAGATGGCAATGCACTCGCTGAGGACTGAGCATATGACTAAGATAGCCCTGATGACCCTCTCACCGAAACTGGTCTCCCTAAGTGACCCATTGACCGGGCCCTGCTACTACTCTCCCTTTCTACCCGTATCTTCAACTTCCTAGCCTCTGTGGCCTGAGCAAATCCTACAATCTTTCCATCATTCATATCTGAGTGTAAGGTCACTGTAGCAGCCTTATTCACCACCAAAGGACTAAGACCCTGAACGAAACACCGAACTTCAGCATCCATGGTCGACACTAACTGAGGAGCAAACTTGGACAACCTCACAAACTCCATGTGGTACTCCCAAACACTCATACTGCCCTGCTTGAGAACCTCGAACTCAGTGGTACGACCTACCATTGTCTCGGCAGGCAAGAACTGGTCCATAAAGGCATATACAAACTTACCCCATCTAGCTGGAGGTCTTCCCTCCTCACGAGAATCCTCCCACATCTCGAACCACGAACGCGCTGCTCCCCTCAACCTGTATGAAGCCAACTCAACCCCCTCTGTCTCTGTAGCCTTCATCACTCGAAGGGTCTTATACATCTCATCAAGGAAATCCTGCGGATCGGCCTCTGGGTCTGTACCTGTGAATTCTGGAGGGGCCAATCGCAGAAAGTGGTGGACTCTAGAGCTGGCGGAATCTCCCTGTCCGCTGGAGGACACAGGGGCATCATGAGATCTCTGGCCTGGGCAGCCACTAACTGGGTCAACATACGGATGGCTCTTCTAAGGTCCCCATCAGAAACCCCGGGATCAGAAGCTGGAACAGTATCAGGATTTGGAATATCGACGGGAGGGATGGTAGCACCCTCTGCCGCAGCTGGAACAGGAATGCTTGGATCTGGAATAGATGGGTCGGGCAGATTCAAGGCCGGGGAGTNGCTTATAGATGTGGTCGACAAGACACCGATAAGAAGGGCTCTACTAGGCACGGCTCCGAGACATCCTAGGACTCGTTTAAAACCTTAGGCTCTGATACCAAGTTTGTCACGCCTCAAATTTGAGGGACACGACCAGCGCTCGACCGGGTATCCCCAGTCAAGCGGACCTGAGTGCCTTTCCTATCCCACGTGTTACCCCGCATTTTCATTACTTATTGACCAAGTGAAATAACTATTTGCAATTAAAACACCTTTTATTACAAAACATACACAAGATACATGGTCCTTAGCGTGGTTTACATTTTACATAGACCAACATATAAGATACATATTAAATAAGTTCATGACCCACATTTCCTGTCTACGGAGCCTTAAAACATGAAAAGGGATGATACAGTACTTGTCGGTAATAAGACTCCGACTATACCTTATACAAATATCAAAACAAGATCCCAAAATAGAAGCGGCATGAGCCACGCAGGGCCCCGATAGGAAAGGGTCTCACCAATTCAGTTGACGGGGAGTGATGAGGAGCAACGGTCGGTGGACTGGAGTATCTGCTATGGATCCACCTACAATCATAACACGAATGTAGCGCCTCCGGCAAAAAGAGACGTCAGTACACTTGAATTGTACTGGTATGTATGAACAAACTTTGCCCCAAGTGAACTCAGAACATAGACAAGTAGGAAGCAATAATAGAATCGACAATCAAACACACAAGAAAGGAACAGTCAAGCCAATCAAGTTTACAATCTCTCCTGTTTTCCCTTCCACATTTCCACATCAATAATTTCACAATTTGCTCATATTTTTATTTCAATAGTGATTTCGATAACTTTCCACCCTTATTACCTCGGACACCCTTATTACCTCGGCCACCCTTATCACCACAACCCACACCTTATAACTTCGTATTGCGACGCGCAACCCGATCCCACCGTACAGTTACAATTCACAAACAGCACAACAACAATCAACAATTCACAAAGATCAACAACAACACTTCTTAAGAAATAACTATAACAACTTACAAGTAGTTCCATAACCATAAATACTATTTCCATCATATTCAACAACTCATATGCGTTTTACGCCACAACGATAATTGCCACAATAAGCCATAGATGTTGTTACTACAGTTATTCCAGTTGCATCATTTACGATTTCCTTCCGTCATTTGTTCCTCAGCTCTTACCACATAACACATTCACAATCATACCAATCACACAAATTTCACAAATGATCCACGTAGACATCACATACCAAACATTAGTACACCAAACAAGGCGATTTTACAAAGGTCAAAGTTAGCCATACATACCTGGAGCCGAATTCCCTTTTAACTTATATTTTTATTTCACCAAATAATCTAGCAACGTCAATCTAGTGCACAAGTTAATACACATGACTTAGAATTGGGGTTCACAATTGCTACTCAAACTTATTTAGGTTATCAACCCTTCTTTTGCAAACCTCTATCTCTACCCAGTTTCCGTTTGCTAGCTTTTAGGTTTTAAGAAGGCATGCATGTACAATTTTAACCATTATTTTCAAAAATCAATGCATGAGACTCCTTCCCACCCCCCTCCCCCCCAGTTTAAACCTGAAAATCAAGGAAAAAGGTAGGGATTTTACCTGCAAGAATGGGGATGAGGGCAATTACTTTGAATTTTCCCGGCCCGGATAATTTAGAAGAATCAAATTGATGAAGATCACTTTCTCTCTCAAGAACTCTCTCTTCCCTCTCTCTTATTTTTGTTCAGAAGATCGTTAAAAATGAGGGGTTGGGGCTGTTTTATTAAAAAGGGATCGGGTTTAAAACTTTAAAAAAATAAAAGCCCGAGCAAGATCTGCAGTCGCACTTTGGATCGCATAATTGGAATGCGGTCTGCAGATTGGACTGCAAAAGTGTCCCAAAACTCTGAGCGTTTCTGCTTGGGTATGCGACGGAAATGCGGTCTGCATTCCTCTTCTGCGGTCGCATAATGCATCGCAGAACTGACTTTCACAAATACTTGAGGAACTTATGCGACGACTATGCGGTCCGCATATTGATTATGCGATCGCATAATGGACCGTATTTTCAACATCAGTTTCGACTAACTCTCTGGTTAACCCTGCGGCAGAAATACGGTCTGCATACCTGATTTGCGACCGCATTCTGGACCGCATAATGGCTTTTTCTAGAAATTTTTTATTCTTGATTTTTAAGTTCAAAATCAGTAAAAAGGGTCCGAACTGCGGCTCGCTTTTTTTTTTTTACACATTCCCAACACATATACGGAACTTGACACTACGAATTACTGGGCTTTGAGTACAAACTTTCACGGGGCCTTACAATAGTATAAAAAAAGGAAAGGTTTAATAAGCAATATTTTAAATTCTTAAAGGATTTCGAAGTGCTAAAGATAAGGAAAATTGTTAAATGACTTTTCCTAAATATTAGGAAAACTATTAAAGGAATATTCCCAAATAATAAAAAAATAAGTAAATGACTATTTTGTCGAGTATGAACTTCATTATTAAAGGGTAAAAAAGGCGAACGATATTTTGCTAAGGGCATTCGTACTTTTAATATAACTAGTCTTAAAGTACGCGCTTTGCGCGTGTAACCAACTCTCAATACTATGTTATAATTAATATTGCTCTAATTTATTATTAATTTCATATTTATTGCTCTTCTTATGAAAATAAATTGATGTATGGTAAAAGTTTATAATTACTTATATGATGAATTTGTAAAAGAATTGAATTTGATTCTTTAACAAATTAATTGATTTAAAGAGTTTTGTTAAATCAGTTAAAACATTAATTACTTTTTCTCAAAATTAGAGGAAATAATTTTTCTTGATTAAAATTCTTAATATATAGCTCATTCCAAGCTTTTAACATTTAACTATAATAATATTTATATAAAATAAAACTTATATGTTCAAAGATAACAAAAAATTGATGTGACAATTCACTTTAAGATTTAGTTAATTTTTAAGTGTTAAATATTAAAAAGATAATTAAATAAAAAAATTGAGGTCAAATTTATTTTTAAAGGATAAAAGATTGACCAACATGTCATTCTAATAAATTCTAAAATTTTAATTATTTCTAACTACTGTATTAGAGTGTAAAATTTCAAATCCTTGATATATTTAAGAAAAATACTCTGTAATATTTAGGATTCATATTGGATGTCTACAAAGATTTATATTATTTTATTAAAATTTATAAATTTTAAAAATTATATAAATATGATCTCATCCATACCAATCTATTTTTAGACTTGGGCTTTGAATAATTTTGATTTAGGGTTTTAACTTCGCGAGTTAGGCATCCTTTATAATAATAACATGTTTAATGGTTTAAATTACGAAGTAAAAAGTAGACATTTCTTTTTCCTGCGTCTCCTTTTTGTTTCAAATAAAATTTGGTACCTTCAAATATAAGAAAATACAATTTCACAACAAAATTTAGACAGCTGAAACCAGATTATTTTGCTAGTAAACTTTGTGAATTTGTTGATTTAGTGCAACTTTAATATTAATAAATTCATAGTTGTAATCATCCATCATTATTTACCAATAATGTAAATTCTGATATTGAGCAATTATTTTTTTGGTTAGAGTTTTTGTTGTTAAAATATAGATTTCATATGACTAATGAATTCACAGTCTTACTACCAATTAGAAGGCTCTTGATTATTAATAAATAAAAATTATTTCTCTTATATTTATCATATATTGGCTTATTTTAATTCTTATTTATCGTCTACTTTCACTTTTAGAATAATCAATAGTATTGGATCCAAAAATAAAAAGAAGAATAAATAGTAGTAAAAAAAATAGTAATAGTACTTCAATTTTTTGGGTTCATGTGACGACCCAAAGGGGTCATCACCGTATTTTTCCCTTTTTTCGCGTTTCCGAGGCCTTAAAAAACTTTATTTTTAGTTGCCTCGAGTTGCGTGCGCAGTTCGGACGCGAATCCAGAAAGTTTTTATGTTAAAATATGTGAATTCTGTGAAAAATTTGAAGAATTATGATATTAATATTGATATAGTTGACTTTGGTCAACATTTTGGATAAACGGACCCGGACCCTTGATGTGATGGTCCCGGAAGGTCCGTAAAAAAATATGGGACTCGGGCATGTGCCCGGAGTCGAAATCCGAGGTCCAGAACCCCGGTAAAAGAATTTTTCTGTTAAATTATTTTCTGAAATTATTAAGGAAAAATAGAANTATGTATCGGATTGCTTTTTTCTCATTTTGGAAAAACCTGTTCTTCTGCTTCTATTGTTTCCGCATCTGCGGAAAAGGAACCGCATAAGCGGTTCCGCAGATGCGATATTTTGGCCGCATAAGCGGTCAGTGAAGAAATGGTTTGGGCTGCAGAAGCGGAAGGGATTCAGCAAAAGCGGTGACCGCATAAGCGGTCCTGGATCGCATAAGCGGTCCCTGGAGGTTTTAGTTAAAACTGTAAATGCGGTTGATTTTCCGCACAAGCGGTCCCTGGGCCGCAAAAGCGGAAATCACAGAACGGAAAAAGGGATAATCCGAGGGTTTATTTTAAAGTTAGAAAAATCAATTGAGGACTCGAGAGAAGGCGATTTTGAGGGAATTTTGAAGAGAAGATCATTGGGTAATGTTGCTTTGATCCCTTCTAGTTATATTCCATCATTTCCTAGCTAAATCAACCATTAAAATTCAAATTCAAGGTCTAAAATTGAGAAAAATAGGTAAAACTTCTTAGGTTTAATTTTGTGATTTTGAGTGGGTATTTGACCTCCGATTTGGGAGATTTTTATTAGACTCGTGAGAGTACGAGGGTTCTAAAAATATGAAAATTATTCGATTCCGAGACGTGAGCTGGAGGGGCATTTTGGTTATTTTACCTATTTTCGCACCCTAGCTTTAATTTCAATAGTGGAATCAGTTGTTTGAAATATTAATTACGATTTGTAATTGAATTGAATAGATTTGGGCCATTTGGAGTCAGATACTCGTGGCAAGGGCATCGTTTAGTGATTTTTGTACCGGTTCTAGGTAAGTGTTTGATCTAACTTTGGCTTGAGGGAATAGGATTAGAATATTATTTGCTAATTGCTAAATATTGAGTACGGTGTATAGGCATGGTGACGAGTGTCTATACACCGTAGTCTAGCATGACCGTGGGTCTTTGTTTGTACTTGTTTTTTAGATAATTTGGAACTCTTCTAAGCTAAAATATATTTTTCTACAAATGTGTAGAGTTTGAGGATAAGTTGTGAAATATCAATATTTTGGAGCGTTGGCTCGAATGATAAATATTATTGAGTAAGAGATGAAAGTATTGAAAGGAGTTATGATTAATCCCTTGCCGGGATGGTTTGAATATATTGAGTATTGCCCTTGTCGGTTTGTGAAAGTTGTTATTGTTCTCTTGCAGGGATTTAGTGGTTATTTGTGTTACTCCCTTGCCGGGATAGTTCTTACTATTTGTTTATTCCTCTTGCCCGTTTGGTTATGACTGTTGTTTGGGTGAGGAAGAGTGATATTGCACGAAAGGTCATTCCGTGCTATTTCTGATTATATTTGCACGAAGGGTCATTCCGTGCTATTTCTAATTATATTTGCACGAAGGGTCATTCCGTGCTATGTTTGACTATTTATGCACGAAGGTACATTCTGTGCTCTGATTTGATTATATTTGCACGAAGGGTCATTCCGTGCCATGAAATGAGAGTCATGTGAGGGAAAGCACGAAGGGTGATGCCGTGCATTTTATTCGATTGCTTTGGGTGAGAATGAGAGTAAAAGCACGAAGGTTGATGCCGTGCAATTATTGAATTTCTTATTCTTTGATAGTTATTATTGTGCCCTGTTTTCTTAATTACACTGATAAATTTTATATTCAGATTGTACTCCCCCACAGCATGTTTCCCTCCCTTATTAACTGTTTAGTTTTGGTATTTCTTTTCCTTTTATCGTATATATATATATGTATATAGGATTGTACAGGTTGATTTGGTAGTCCGGTCTAGCCTCGTCACTACTTCGCCGGGGTTAGGCCAGGCACTTACCAGTACATGGGGTCGGTTGTGCTGATGCTACACTCTGTGCATTTCTTTGTGCACAGATCCAGGAGCAGCTTTTGGACAGTAGCAGTAGGCTTTCTATCTGGGAGCTATCTTCAGTCCAGGGACTCTCGAGGTAGCCTAGCTGGCGTTCGCAGGCCGAAGTCCCTTTCCTTTATTTTAGTTTGTTTTCATCGTACCGAAACAGACATATGTATTTTTCTTTCATTCAGACTTGTTGTAGTATTCTATAGTAGTCCGTAAGCTAGTGACACCAGATTTTTGGGTAGTGATGTGTTTCAACTTCCGCATTTTTATATCGTTTTGTTAAAACTAAAGTCTTCCGCATTTATTTAATTGTTGTTAGAATATTATATTATTGAGGTTGGATAGAGAATGTGTAATATTTGGCTGGCCTAGCTACGTTAGTAGGCGCCATCACGACGCCTGATGGTGGGATAAATCCGGGTCGTGACAGTTCATAATAAAATAACTATTTTATTCAATGTAAACTCTAATTTAAAGGGGTAATAGCGCATGTATCTCATATATACACAAATTTAAAAAATCATGTATATATTATTAAGTTATATATTTGAGCTATAAATTATTAAAAAAAGAATATAAATTCATAAAAGTTAGGATTGTTAATCTAATTTAGCTAGATTAAAAAGACAAATATCAGATGCCTTATTGTGATTTCATGCCTTGCCTCCAATTACTAAAGTTATCCAATTCTTTTTTTTTATGGGATAAATTAGCAAAATATACTTCATATAAAAAAATTAATGATAAAATTATTACAATAATTTATTCATTGTCTCTAAATTATATTTTGAACTTGACATGAAATTGTCATGTGTCATTTCGTAGTCCTTTCTATAAAAAAGTTTTTAAAAAAAGAAAGAACTTAATTCAGTAATCATAACACGTTGGCATATGTTATATACGAGTTCAATGGTTGAAATATTATTTTTGATTGAGATGTATTTACTTGAACTTATTTTTTATACAAATATATAATAAAAATATTGATCGTAAAAGAAAAGAAATAGTGCGCATGGAAAAATAGAAGTCAAAAAACATATATCTTTTACAATAATTCTAGTAAGGCAAACTTCATAATTTAAAATCTTATCTTCAAAAGGAAAAAAATTCTTCATAATTCAATCATGTAGTAATATTTTAGCATCCTGTTACATCTATCTCGTTGAAGAAAGCTTCAAAAATAAAGTCTAGGAACTATTTTACCCAAAAAGGAAGGAAAAGATTTTTTATATAATTAAAATAAGGAAAGATTTAATAAGTAACATTTTAGTTGGTTTTAAATTAATGTCCTAAATATTAAAAAAATAATTAAATTATAATTCTATCCAATGTTAAATCTATTTTTAGAGGGCAAAAAAGGCGAACGATATTTCGCTAAGTGTCTTCGTGCTTTTAATATAATAATAGTTATAGGGTATGCGCTTTGCGCGTGTATCATTATCAATAAATACACTATTTTAAAAAAATCACATAAATATATAAAGTAATGAGTTTGACTTATAAAATAAAATTAACGGAAAATATATACAAGTTCCTGAAAATGATGTATGTTGACACCAGTATGCTAGCTTAATAAAAATAGAAGTCTTCCTCGTAAAAGTCTTCAATTGAAAATAAATAAAAATGAAAAAATACTTGTATTAACAAAGATTTAACATGTAAAAAAATTAAAAATTAAATTTCTCTATTTATGAATGAAGA